>JANAVB010001631.1:0-111275 GCA_029216955.1 Iris pallida | reverse complement strand
GGGGCATAAAACTGAAGACTGTCGTGCTGGGTGTTTCAAATGTGAAGGCATAGGTCACAGGGTAGTTGACTGTAGAGGCAGGGGAGAGAATCAGTATCCTCCTCGTGGACATAACAACAATCAGTATCGTGGACATAACAACAATCAGAATCGGGGCCAACATAACAACCAGAATCGTGGCCAAGCGCCACTAGTCTTACCAGCTCCAACTGGGAATGCACCGAATCAACAACAAGGTGCGCAAGCAAGGGTTTATACCTTGAATCAGACAGAGGCCTAGACCACAGAGAATGTAATTACATGTATGTTGCTGTACAAAGGCACACCTTCAAGAGTACTTTTTGATTCTGGTGCTACTCATTGCTTTATCTCGTCTGATTTTACAGTGGAAAATAAATTTTGTATGACTCTACTAAAGACAGCTCTGTGTGTTAGCACTCCTTCGGGAGTAGATATGCCTGCAACTTTAATTTGCAGGGATGGCTACATTAAAATTGGAGACAAGGCTTTATCTCTGGAGCAATTGTACTACATCAAAGAGTACGATATATATGGGAATGGACTGGCTCAGTGTCTATCATGCAACAATCGACTGTGCGGATAAGAGAGTTGTGTTTTGCCTACCCGGAGAAACAGAATTTTCTTATTCGTATGGCTCGACATTCTAGGGACCCATGGTAATATCGGCAGTTACAGCAAGGCACATGCTACTTAGGGTGTGAAGGATACATCGCTTCTGTTCAAGACACTCGGATGAAAGGTGTAGGCTTGAATCGGTCCAAAATTATGGCAGAGTTTCTCAACGTATTTTCGGACGAGATACCTAGAATGCCGCCGGATAGAGAAATTGAATTAACAATTAATACATTCCCGAATACTTGCCCATATCAAAGGTGCCATACAGAATGGCTCTGATAGAATTAAAGGTACAATGACAAGAATTACTAGATCGGGGATACATTTGCCCAAGTGTATCTCCATGGGGAGCTCCAGTACTGTTTGTAAAGAAGAAGGATGGAATAATGCGGCTGTGCATCGATTACAGAGAACTGAATAAGGTAACCATCCATAACAAGTATCCCTTGCCAAGGATAGATGATCTGTTCGATCAGCTACAAGGGGCGACCGTGTTTTCTAAAATCGATCTTCGTTCATGATACCATCAGTTGAAGATCAGACCCGAAGACGTCCTAAGTCAACATTTCGTATGAGATACGAATACTATGAGTTTTTGGTCATGCCATTCGGTTTGACTAATGCTCCAGCAGCATTTATGGATCTAATGAATAACGTGTTTCGACCGTTCTTTGACAAGTTTGTTGTTGTATTCATCGATGACATCTTGATCTACTCAAAGGACAAAGAGACTCATGTCAGGCACTTGAGAGAAGTACTTCAGACGCTGCGAGACAATCAGCTGTATGCAAAACTAAGCAAATGCGAATTTTGGATGAACAGTATGTCGTTCCTAAGGCACATTGTCTCGGTAGAAGGCATTGCCGTTGACCCAAAAAAGATTGAGGCAGTTGTAGACTGGAAGCAGCCTACATCAGCTAGTGAGATACGGAGTTTCCTTGGTTTAGTCGGATACTACCGTAGGTTTGTGAAAGACTTTTCAAGAATCGCTTCGCCTATGACTCACCTCACTTAGAAGGGAGTCGTATTTAAGTGGACCGATGACTGTGAGAGTAGTTTCCAGGAACTTAAGCAGTGGCTCATCACAGCTCCAATTTTGGCACTTCCAGAAGGCTCTGAGGGATTTCAGATCTACAGTAACGCATCGGGACTTGGTTTGGGATGTGTTCTCATGCAACGTGGGAAGACATATCATATGCGTCGAGACAACTCAAACAACATGAGAAGAATTACCCAACTCATGACTTAGAACTGGCGGCGATTGTGTTCGCGTTGAAATCGTGGCGGCACTATCTCTATGGTGTGTCCTGCGAGATCTTCACGATCACAAAAGCCTGAAGTACATATTTACGTAGAAGGAATTGAATTTGAGGCAGCAACGTTGGTTAGAATTGATCAAAGATTATGACTTGACAATTTCTTACACGTCTCGTAAAGGGAACGTAGTAGCTGATGCCTTGAGTCAAAAATTATTGGGACACTAGCAGTAGCAAATGAGGTGCTACAAGATCTTGAAGAGATGGGCATCGAATTCAGAATTCGTCCACATAATATACAGTTGGCTCAGTTGCAGCTTGAGCCCAGCCTCCAGGGAAGGATTAAGACTGCTCAGAAGGACGATCCGTTTCTACAGAAGATACGCGAGTTGATTCTAGCAGGAAAGGTGTCCGACTTTACAGTTGAAGATGACACTATTCGTGTCAAGGGAATATTGTGCATTTCTAAGGATGATGAGCTCAGAAAGGAAATACTGATTGAGGCTCATTTTGTGAAGTATTCCTTGCATCCGGGAAGCACTAAAATGTACAAGGATCTGCGCACAATATTTTGGTGGCATGGTATGAAGAAAGATGTGGCTTTATTTGTGTCACAATACTTAGCTTGTCAGCATATGAAGGCCGAACACCAACGGCCAGGCGGAGAACTACAAAATTTGGCTATCCCGCAGTGGAAGTGGGATAATGTTTGTATGGACTTTATAGTCGGCTTACCAAGAACTCAGAAGGGGAATGATGCGATTTGGGTTATCGTAGATAGATTAACCAAGACGGCTCATTTATTCCAATAAAAGTTATGTGGGACGTAGAACTGTTGGCTCAGATCTACATGAATAAAATTGTCCGATTACATGGGGTGCCAACTTCTATAGTGTCAGATAGAGACGAGCGATTCTTGTCGCAATTTTGGATAAGTCTGCACTCAGCATTTGGCACAAAGTTGAATTTGGTACGACATACCATCCGCAGACTGATGGTCAGACAGAGAAGTAAATCAGATTCTTGAAGATATGTTAAGATTATGCATGCTTGATTCGAAGACAAATTGGGACGCACATCTCGCATTGGCAGAATTTACCTATAACAACAGTTATCAGACAAGTATCCAAATGGCCCCGTACGAAGCATTGTATGGACGAAAATATCGATCACTGATATGCTGGGATGAAGTCGGCGAACGGCAAGTGCTCGGACTAGAACTTGTGGAACAGGCCGTCGAGAGAGTCCGCTTAATTCGAGAAAGGCTTAGAGTTGCTCAAAGTCAATAGAAGAGTTTTGAGGATGTACATCGACGACCTTTGGAATTCACAGCGGGCGATCATGTCTTCTTGAAGGTCACACCCATGCGAGGTGTGAAGCGGTTTGGGATGAAAGGAAAGCTGAGCCCGAGATTCGTTGGATCCTTCGAGATTTTGGAGAAGAGCCTCAGTGGCTTATCGACTTGCACTACCTCCGGCTCTGGCTAATGTGCACGATGTCTTCCATGTATCCCAACTGCAGAAGTACGTGCTTGATCCAAGTCATGTAGTGAACTTTGATCAGTTGCAGCTGAGCGCTGACCTATCCTACACTGAAGAGCCTGTCCAGATTTTGGACAGGAAGGAGAAAGTTTTACGGATTTGACAGTATCTTTAGTCAATGTGCTATAGCGGAACCATGCTGTCGAGGAGTCGACGTGGGAATTAGAAGAGGAGATGCGGGTGAAATACCCTCGCTGTTTGATAATTTTGAGGTAGGACTTTTGCTTTAAGTTTCGAGGAAAGAAACTTTTTCTTAGTGGTATATTATGTAGTGCCCCGCTCCTAGCGGTTCACTATGTAAGGCTTGTAGCTTGGTTAACTCGTTCGAAATCGAGTATTGGGGAAACTTACCATCGGTACCGAATCGATCACGGACAAGTGCATAAGAACCTTTCCAACTAATGGATTGGTTTCTCTTGAAATGTGTCCAAAAGTTTTTTCTGGATGTTTTGCTGCTGGTTTTTTTGCTTGGTTTTGATGGATGCTTTTCTGAATAATTTTCGATGATTTGATTCTTGCCCGTTTTCATCGATTTGTATAGCATTCATTCTTGAGAATTCTGAAAGAAGAGAACATAACGAGACGGAGTATTAACCAAACTTTTGGTGCCATTGCAGACTAACGCGTGATGGAAGGCTAAGCGTGCAAGTGTTCATCTCTCTCTCTGCGATTCTCTAATTTGGTGAGTGTGGATCTCTGTGGTGGTTTTGTCCCTCTCGCTATTCCTTCATGCCAACTAAATAATTATCTTACAACATCCGTTGATCGATATCAAGTTGCTAATGCCACAAGTCAATACCACTAAGAAGCTAGAGATTGAACATTGAACATGAAAGTGATGCTTGTCTATTGAGCATTAAATTGCTGCTATGAAATGAACACTGAAATAAGATGAATTGATGCTTGAAATGATGGAATGTGAAATGTGAGAATGAACATGTTGCCTAGTACTTAAATATTCTATGCACACAATGTTTATCGAGTCGGACCGCATGACCATAGACGTACTTGTATACAAGGATTTTCCTCGAACGGTACCCGCAACAGTGGGATCGAGTCGGTCTAGGAGGGAATTAGTGCTTTGGTAGCACAGTATCGAAACCTTCATTCGGGCTCGCAACCTGGTGAATGGTCAACCACATACCATACGAAGTCCTATATGGCACGTCGAAATGGTGCACAACCACCAGTGGTCATGTTATAAGGATGTATGCTAATCAATGTCTTATGCAGGGACGGTAAGTATATTATTTTTATCATGTAACTTATACAGAAAAGCTGGATTCGGCAAATGGTAAAGTAAACATGGTTTTATGAAATTCCATGTTGTCTTAATTGTGATTTCCTCTAAATGTTGCCTGTTCTTAATAAGTTCATGATTTAAAATGCTTGTCATTAAAAAAATATTGGTTTAGCTGAGTGGGCCAACGAGACTCACCAGTGCATTGTTATAATGTTCTGACCCCTCCTCCATAGGTACTGGAGAAGGCTCAGGCGCACGACCGAACTAAGGCTTTCTGAATTGCTACTACTTTCAAGTTGTTTTACCTAAAGATGCACAAAGTATTACAGAGTTTTCAAAGATGGCTGCTTATATTTCAAAGTACTAAAGGGGCATTATGTATGCAACGAGAAGTTATTTCATGGTAGCCTATCAGTTGTACTTCTTTTCATGAATCAATGTAGCCGAAAAGGCATTTCAAATATCATCGAGAAAAGTTGTGTTCTAACTACAATTATCAATAAAATGAGTTTTCTTCTTCCTATATTGTGTCCTCAATGTTTCTGAAATGTGGCTGGGTTTCAAATATTTCTAAATGATATAATAGTGCACGTTCTTGCCTTGTACAAGTACAACACCAGACTTGTACAACATTACGCCTTAGCAAGGATGAACGATTCGGCGTGAATCGAAGCGAGGACGAAAGATTCCCCGAATCGGGGCGTGACACGAATTCATTTGACAAATCCTCAAAACTATCATTCAATTCGCAATCGACTACTTCGAATCTCCGTCCGAACCATTCCTCAAATTTCAAGCACGCTCTTCTATATCACATCGACAATAACATGGTCGTTCGATAGCACCGCTATCGAAACTACCCAATACTCTTTGAATCGATTCTAATTCATTCTTGCTCGACGCAATTTTGGTGTATATGCCCAGCCCGACTTAGCCAACAGTGCTTATTGGAGTTAACTTAGTTCAATAAATTTTTTGAACAATTTTGCAAAATACATAGACTTATTGTATGGACATTTCGTAGGACATTTGAGAGAGAGCGCACCAACGATATCGATTTTGAAACAATAAGTTTGCGAACATCATCTAAGTTAAAAAATTCAATCAAAAGTCTAAGGACGTAAGCCGTGCTCTGATACCATTATGTCACACCCCACTCCCGTAGGAGTGATCGTCCTCGCTAAGGCATGATCCGCGTGAGACTAGATTGCGCTCACGCAAGGCAGATTCCATGACGGTCGATTACAGGCTAAGCGACGGGGTCGTCGTACAGAAGTCCCATGCAGCAGAAACATTGATACAACATCAAAAATTTGAAGCAAAACACAAGTCATGTAGAAATACTCTTTTATTGATATTAGAACAAAGATTATAATATAGCACGAGGCCAAGATTACAATCACTCAAGCTCACTCTTCTCATATTACAAGTCACTCTGCTCTCTTTTATCTCTAAATACAATTTGAGTAGGCCAATGGAAGCTTTAGATAGGCGATATCCATACATTATATCCTGTATAAGTCTAGACTCCATACGGCCACACGCCTCAAAATGCCAAGAAAACTCCATGCCTCGATGCTGTTTGCAAAAACAAAAGTTGAAGAACTTTATTGATACAAACTGTGTAATAAAGATTACAAGAATTCTGGGAAAATTACAACTATAGGAATCCAATCTAGATGACGATTGCTTTATCCCTTGGACGATGTGAACTTTGAAGACGGAGCCTTTGAAGTTGAAAACAACTCTGGAAACTGAAGGCAAAAGCCTCGGAAGTTGAAGGCAAAAGCCTCGGAAGAATGCAGCACACTTGAGCAAGAACTCCTGGACTCTCTGATCTTGAATATTTTATCTCTGATCATGATCCTCCTGAATGAAGACTTGAAACTCTATTTATAGAGTTCTGAAAATAACTAACTTTCAGTTATTCTGGACTGCGCAGGATGATTTGCGCAGCAATTGGTTTGCACAGCATTGGATTGCGCAAGCAGTTGCTGGATCGTAGGCCAACTATCATGGACACATGGCATCATTTGATTGAAATGCGCATGATCGTGCATAAACAGTTGCCACGTAATGAGCAATTGATGGCATGAATGCCACGTATACTTTATCAGTTATGTTGATAGAATGCGCAGACTAAACTGTGCAGCCTTGGTTTGCGCAGACTCAGAATGCGCAGGAATGGTTTGCGCAGACTCAGTTTGCGCAAGAATGGATTGCACAGCCAGCTGTCAGCCGCCCTCGAGCACTGTGCGGCACCAAAAACGAACAGTCTCCTCGTTATCCGTGCTGTCAGTTTGTCAGAAAAATTTGATTTGATTCAGGTAATGATGACTTCTGCCACGTCAGCCTGCGCAATTGGAAGTTTGCGCAAACCAGTGTGCGCAATCGGATTGCTGCGCAATCTGTTGCCTGCGCAATTAATCAAAATGATGTATATATTGATTCTTTGACATTGTTGATTGATGCAACTTGATTTTTTTTAGGATCTACAAGACCCCCTTCAAAGTTTTCGAAAGTTGATTTTATTGAAAATTTCGAAATAATACTTTGAATTTTTAAATGTTGAATCACTTTGCGCATGATGCTGAGCTGTCTACGCAAAGCAAAAGACCAATTTTAGGCATAATCCGAGGCATCCGTTTTGTATTTTGAAAACTATAAATACCCATCTCTTCGTTTTTATTTTTACTTTGCAATCTTTCGAGCTCTTGAGAAGAAAATCTCCCAACCCTTACTGTTCTCCTCCTCCGACGATTGTCATGGCACCACGACGATCCAATGTTGCCGCCACCGCCGCCGCGAAAGAAAAAGCTTCGGCCGAGTCATCTGACAGAGTTGCACGGCGGGCATCTCGACACGAATCCGTGCACCCCGCTCTGAGAGGTAGTTGAACCGATCGAAAACCCCCTTTTTAGGGTGATTCGACTTCCTTTGATCTTCGAAACTCATCTTTTATAGATGAGTTCATATTGCGCCACCCTTTTTAGGGTTTTTTGGTTGCATCAATCTGTCAGTCCTTATTTTTATGAAGGCTGCATTCCTGCGCAACTTGTTGAATTGTGCTGACAGGAATTCAGCACAATCGATTGCTTTGCGCAGGTTGTCAGCGCAAACTATCACTTTGCGCATCCTTCTGTGATGCACAATCTGTTGTTGTGCAAGTCATGTCAGCACAATCTGTGGTTGCGCACTCTAATATTTTATGTTTTAAAACAGAGATTTTGACTTTGTTATATTTATCTGTCTGTTGATGCAGTTGAGGTCAATGAAGACCCAGATTATAAACATTTTGTGGGAACCCTCTCAGAGTCTGAATATAAAGAAGATCTGTCTCATGTTCACTATCCTCAGTACGATCTGCCGGCTTTCCGTCAGGCTATACTGATTTCTCAGGATAATGAAACTTTAATGTGTTTGATGAATAGACAGCCTCTAGAATCAGCTGATGCTGTAATTCATAAGAAACCCTTGTTCCTATTCGGGGATGCCTTTGAGAAAGTCTCTCAGCCTAGGCCAAGAATGGAGGATAGAATAGTTCACCAGAAAGATAGATCATTCTTCATACCAGACATTGCTTGCTGCCTGCCTTTGTCGCGGTACGCTCATGCGAGCTACCCAAGGAAGATGGAATGGAACATCACTCTGTTTCAGGGCGTGCAGGAAAAATCTTCGTAAAGAAAGGGCCAAACAAGAGGGATATGTTTATAGCTCCTCTGATAGATATAGCTGTTGAGAGGCTTGAGACCTGGATGCATTCCACCAGAGAACTCTTCTATGCTGATGCCTGTTAGAACACCAATATTCGCAAATAAATTTGCGAAGGCTGAAGGAAGATATCCCGAACAAGACATCAGAATGAGTGGATTGGTGAATCCAGACTACAAACGATGGAGCTATATTGCGAATTGGATCTTGACAACATTCCAAGACAGACTCCAACAGATTGATCTATATCAAGCAGTGCATGCTACTGTATACGATTTGCTCCCAATCCTCATATGTTTTTAGCCTTAGCTGAAAGGTACAACTATAGGACGGAACCTTCATGACTCCAGGTGGAGAGATGGGCTTTGCACTCCACGAGATGAAGTATATCTCATACTTGCCCATGACAGATACTCCGTATGAGGAGTATGTACCGACAAATGATGAGCTGAACAAGCTCCAAAAAGAGAATGCAGAGATGGTGGCAGTGTTCGAAGAACTATTATGCCATTACAAAATCTGTTCTCTATATTACAAGAGTGCTACCGCCAACACCTGTTACTCTTCAAAATGGTTACCATATCTGTTTCTCAATCATATAGAGAAGAAGACCAAGGAGACCGACAAATGCTACCCTACCTTCTTCAAACCTTTGAGCAGTGCAGAGGTTATAAAACTGATGAAACAGAGTGGTCACTTTGATAAAGAAGTGAAAGATGATCATGAGTATCCTCCTTTGAAGAGAGGGGACAATTTGGAGAGTTATTTAAGAATGGGCTATAGACCCATGTCCAAAGAAGCATAACTGGCAGGATTCCTAACATACTGGCTTCGGAGGTTTGTGGTTCCAGGATCCAGTACCGTGGATCGTTTTCACCGCGGTGTTCTGTTTGCTGCTGTCAAGTTAGTCTTCGGTTATAAGATGGACTTGTTATCAGCAATGACCTGCAAGCTAAACGTCAGTCTTCGTTTATACGTCGACTTGATGCTGAAGGCGAAGGGAGAGAAAGAGTTCCCTCGCTTGGAATTGCCATATACATATTTATTTGGATGGTTGCTTCTTCACTATCCAACCTTAATGGACCCCGGCATGGGACCAGTTGATGGCAGTTTTCTCCGAAGATAATCTGAAGGAAAATGGAAATACACTTCTTTGAGTGATTGTAGATTCGTTTTGAATCTGAATAGAGGATGGAACTTCTGTTGTGCTCCTTTCCCTGTTGGGTACGATCAGATGCCCACAAATATGGTGGATTCGAAGATACAGCCTCTGACCGTACAGCCTTTGAATGGTTGAAGACGATTCGATCATCACATCTGGTTTATCGGTTCGAAGAAGAGTGCTATTTAGAACCATATCTTCCCAGCCGATTTGCTCGACAGTTTGGGTATGATCAGTTCCATATAGGGAACACAATTACCTGCCTCCAAGCCAAAGGTTATTTGATAGACGGGCTAGAGCTTGGGCTTATTACAATGCCCGTGATACAAAAGCCACATTTTCGATGCCAGCAAGGAGTACTCCCCAGGGTCCTCGGATGCTCTTCACATATTCTATTTTACACATCCGCGAATACTTTTGCCGAGAATTTTAATCTCGCAGATAGTTTCGCTACTGCAACAAGACTGAGGAGAGGGAGGATTGCTCCATCGATCCCTGTAAATGAGGAGGTGCACGAGCCGGTCGATGCCCCTTTGGAAGTTTCGAAGGATATGATGTTCCCTCAAGAAGTAAACGCAGCAATGCGTATTTCTCTGAGAGTGGGTAGATCTCCAGCGAAGAAAAGGAGAAGAGAGGAGCCTTCTGCTCCAGCTGCAAAGAAGAAATTAATTCTAGATCTTTCTTCCGAAAAGGTCACTACAAGATCCCAATCTCGACAATTGGTCGAGACACATCAAGAAGCTGCCACTACTCCAACTTCTGTGCAGAAACAAGCAGAGCCAGTAAATGTAGAGAGTCCTGTCAGACCTCTACACAGAAAGAAGAGAGTAGTCACCAGAAGAGTTTTGGAAGAATCTTCTTCTAGACAAATCCTGACTTCAGTAGATGCTGCAGCAGGAATTCTAATGTCATCTCCCACACCTATTTCTGAATCTGGGAGCAAAACTCTTGAAGAAGCTGAACAGAGGGGAGATCTTGTCCCAAGAACTGAGGTTGAAAGCCTGGAGAAAACTTCTTAGAGGAAGAACAAAATGTTGTACGACTCCATTCACCTGTCGCGGAGACTACTCAACCTCCTCTTACTCCCAGGACTTTTCGTGAAGAAGAAGACCGTGAAATGATCGCAGCTTTGGAGGATTGCAGTTATAGTCTGCAGGAGGATCAACTGCCACTAACAGTGGGAAGCAGCAGTAGAAGAAAGAGAAGAAGACGAGGAGAGTTCTTCGACTGAAAATGTTGATGAGTATATACAAGATCCTGAAAAGGATAACGAAGAACATATCTCTTGATATTGCCGATGATATTTCAGATCCTAAAAAGGATATTGAAGTGGAGGCATCTGTAGAAAATATTACTGAAAATCCTGTTGAAAATGTTGAGATAGAAATATCTCATGAAGAAGCAGCCGATGAAGGCGTGCTGAAAGAAAATCCCACCACCGACCCTCAAGGTATAAAACGAGATCTAGCAATCTTCTCTGTTAAAATGAAATGATAACTAAATATCTTCATTCTTGCAGATCTTAAGATTCTGCCAACACCTCCAACGAACCTGGCTATGGTGCCCATACCAACTGTGGTGGTCAGTAGTAGTCATCACTTATCTTGCAGTTCGGAAGCGGGCAGTAGCCAGGCTGTTGCAGCTGAGGCTACTTCTGTTCAAAGAGAGTCTATTCTAGCAAGGGATGCACTTGTTGTTAGACCAAACCAAGGTAAGATTTTTTTTTTTGATCTTCTTGTTCATCAGCAAACAATTAGTAAAATAACAATTTTACTATTGCAGAGGATCAAACAGGAGGAGCGACCAGTTCTACTCTGGCTCCTTTATTTAAAGAGCCTGTTGTCCAACCACAAAGAATCGAGCAACCTGCTACCCCATCCTCAATAGGTGTAGCAGCGACTCCTGGAACTTTGGCCATCAATCAACAAGTTGTCCAGTCTTTTACCCGATGCTTCTTGAGTCGTTGGGATCTCTTGTCCATAAAATGATAGAGAAAGAAGGGGCTGACTTCATTATGGTTAGGAAGCCAACTTCTTTCTTAATAAGAGCCATAAGAGACCAAGGAGACGAAGCTCAGCCACTCTCCTTGAACACATTTTGAATGAATTAGAAGTCTCCATCAAGAAGTACAAGGAGCTCAAGAAGAAGGATATAGATTCTTTAATACAGGCTGAATTTGAGCGACTGGTTCAAGCTGCTGATATGGAAAGGTTAACCCTTCAAAATCTGTTAGAGGCTCATTCTGCAAAATCAGCTGAATACAATTCTAAAATAGAATCAGTTACTTTAATGGCTGAAAGCAAAGGACGGCGACTTGCTGAGTTGAAAGCAGAAATTACTCGCCTCCAACAAGAGTTTGAAGAAGAAACTGTTAATCACCAACTGGTGATTGAACAATTCAACTTTAATTGAAGAGAGGAATGAGTATGAGACAACCCATGGTGCAGAAATCACCCGCCGGACAGTGGATATGCCCATTTTTGATGAAGAAAGCGGGATGGTGGAAGCGAGAAAGATAGTAGCATCAACCTATGAAGAAGAGCTGCAGACACTGAAGCAAATTGACAATCTGATTGTCCCCCTTCTTGATTAGGACTTTTTGTATTTTTTGTTTGTCATTATTGATGCATTTCTGTAATGCCTCATATTTGGATAAATAAAAGACATTTTGTTGTGGCTCAATTATTTATTGCATATCTTATTCAGATATAAATAATAGAGATAGAAAATATATTCAGAGGTGCAAGACATGATATATTTCTTGTAGAAAAATAATTATATTCATTATATCTGCTCAGAGGTAATATGGACGTGGCAGAATATATTGAATACTTATTTTGATTTGAAACTTAGTCGAAAACGACAAGTTGCTGATGTGAATAATGAACGATGATGAATCGTCAATGGATGAACGGGTAGACCGTCAAGTGATGATGAGTGAACGGATGAACCGTCAAATGATGATGAACGAACGGGTGAACCATCTAGTGGTGAATGAACGAACGGGTGAACCGTCAGGATGAATGTAATAAATGAACGGATGAACCGTCAGGAGTTAATGAACGGATGAACCGTCGAATGAATGTAAATAAATGAACGGATGAACCGTCAGGAGTTAATGAACGGATGAACCGTCGAATGAATATAAATAAATAAACAGATGAACCGTCAGGAGTTAATGAACGGATGAACCGTCAGATGAATGTGTCGTTTCGTTAGTTGAGGAACTTCTGCCTATAAATATAGAAGAAATCTGACAGGAACGAACACTTCTGCTCGTTTAACATAAAAATGTCGTCCGGAGAAGCATCTAAGAAGGCTAAGATCGCCTCGATGGTTGAAAAGGGCACTGAAGAACGCCTGCCAATCCAGTTCAGCGAAAGAGACAGAAGCAGGCGAAGGTCCGTCTGCACCCCAGCCACCACGGGACATTCTGGACTTCCTGCTCGAACCGGGAAGGACTGAAAAAGAGAAGCCATGAGGATGGCTGTCTGCAAGTTCCTGTGGGTTCCAGCAAGGAGGTTCTCGGTTCTTTTGCTGATCACATTTTCGAGAAGGACGGCAGTGGCCCGCGTCCCAATGTAAAGAAAGATGATAGTGACCTTTAATATCATGTACTATCATATAATTAAATAAAATTTGAATTTTATTTATGAACTTGATTCTGTTTGATGATTTACAAGCATTTACATTTATACATAATACTTCTTAAGGAACTTGCCATTGATAGGCATCATAGCAACTCGACCATCAAGTTCTGAGAGCTGATAAGCTCCATTTGAGAAGACTTTGCTTATAACATAGGGACCTTCCCATTTAGCATCGAATTTCCCTTTGCTCATATGGGTCATAGGACGTCTGACCGCTAGAACAAGTTCTCCTTGCTGAAACGTTCTGACTTTCACTTTGCGGTTGAAAGTCTTCGAGATGCGGGCTTGGTATAACTCAATATGTTGTTGAGCCATTAATCGCTTCTCATCAAGTGCTTCCAACTCTTGAAGTCGAAGAAGATCGTTGTTCTCTGTGGTAAGCTCATTAGCAATGGCAATCCTTAAAGAAGGAATTTGCAATTCCAAAGGAAGAACAGCTTCACAGCCATACACCAAAGAGAAGGGTGTAAAGCCCGTAGGATTGCGAACCGTAGTTCGGTAGGCCCAAAGACATTCGCCAAGTTTCTCGCCCCAGTTCCGTTTGTTAGTGGATACAAACTTCTTGAGGAGTTTAATGATGGTTTATTAAAAGCTTCAGCTAAACCATTAGCAGCAGGATTGTATGCTGTCGAAGCAACATTGTCAATCCGATGATCATCGCAGAATCTGGTAAACTTCTGGCTGATGAATTGAGGTCCATTGTCATGGATGATTCTTCAAGGTACACAAATCTATAGATGACGTGGTGTTTAACGAAGTTGATGACACTGCTAGTCTTGACTTCAGCTAGAGGTATAGCTTCAGCCCACTTGGAGAAGTAGTCGGTTATCGCTAATATGAACCGATGTCCTCTAGAAGAAGGAGGGTTGATAGGACCTATGATGTCCATACCCTAAGCTTCAAAAGGCCAAGAAGCAGCAGTCGGGTGTAGGAATTCTGATAGTTGATGAATGAAGTCTGCATGGATTTGACAAGCACGGCATTTCCTTGCATATTCAATTGCATCTGACACCATAGAAGGCCAATAATAACCCATGCGTCTAATGCGGTCCTGTAGTTTAGGACCAGGTTGATGTGCTCCACAAACACCATCGTGAGCTTCACGCAAAACTTGTTTAGCTTCATCGCCAGTGAGACAGCGTAGAAGAAGACCATCATAAGTTCGTCGATAGAGGGTCTTGGAAGTTTGATTGTAATAGAATCGGAGAGATCGTCGACGAACGCTTGTAGCCTCCTTAGGATCTTCAAGGAGTATGTCATGAACCACGAAGTCAATGAAAGGAGTTCTCCAATCTTCATCGGTAACATTGACTTCAGCAAAGTTGCTGAATTCAATATTACGATTGTTTTCGATACAAAATAGTTCTTGGTTGGAGATAACCACGACCTGCTGTCTTTTGATAGGGATGGCTAAGACAGCTGCAAGATTGGCCAAAGCATCTGCTTCGGTATTGCAAGCTGCCGAACATAGTCGATGAAGAAAGCTTTGAATGATATAGCTATATTGATTGCTGCTTCATGATAAGGCACTAGATCTTGATGACGGACTACATAGGTTCCTCTAACCTGATTAACAACCAGCTTAGAATCACCGTAGACTTCGAGATATTCAACATTCAATTGTTTGGCTAACTGAAGGCCGATGAGTAGAGCATTATACTCCGCTACATTGTTGGAGCAAGATTCATCAAGAGAGTAGGCTCTTTGAATAGTTGATCCGTCTGGAGAAACGAGGAGCACTCCAACTCCTGCTACAATAGCACCATTAGGTCCAATTATCGATGCACCATCAAAGAATAAATGCCATGTTGGAAATTCTTCAGAGATCATGTTGGCTTCCAATGTCTCGTCTGGAATTTCGTCATAGAGCTTAGATGTCTCAGGCACAGGATGAGCTGCTAAGAAGTCCGCCAGTGCTTGACCTTTAACAGATTTTTGTGGAACATACACCATGTCATATTGAGCTAGTAGGATTTCCACGTAGACAGCCGAGAATTGAGTGTACTGGGCTTCTTCATGAGTACCCGAAGAGGATTAACTCGGGATAACATGAATAGTTTGGCCAATGATGTAATGCCTTGTCTTTTGCACAGCAAACATGAGAGCCAGGCATTCTTTTTCGACCGGACTATAACGGTGTTCAGCACCAATCATAGTACGGCTAAGATAATAGATGGCCTGTTCATGACCTTCTTTATTCTTTTGGGCAAGTAAAACACCCAGTGAATGGTCCATAGCACGGACGTACATCAAGAATGGAATGCCAGAGATAGGTGGCACCAAAACTGGTGGGTTCATGAGATATCGTTTTATATCATCGAATGCTCGTTGACATTCTTCAGTCCAAACGAAAGATACACCCTTCTTCATTAGTTGAGTGAATGGTCTGCAGCGTCCAGACAAGTTCGAAATGAATCGCCTGATGTACGCAAGTCGGCCTTGAAATCCTCGTAGCTCTTTTAGGTTGCGTGCGTCCGAGGATGCATCTCTTGAATGGCTTTGATCTTCTCAGGATCCACGTGTATACCCTTAGAGGTAATGACGAAGCCGAAAAACTTGCCACTAGAGACACCCAAGAATGACTTGGTGGGATTCATCTTAAGTTATGTTGGCGCATGAGATTGAAGATTGTTCTCAAATCTTGGATGTGATCTTCTTTTAGACGACTTTTGACAGCAATATCGTCAACATAGCATTCCACAGTTTTGCGAAGATGGTCTTTGAAGATAGTACTCATAGCTCGTTGGTAGGTTGCACCAGTATTCTTGAGACCAAATGGCATCACCGTGTAGCAATAGACACCACGAGGAGTGCGGAAAGAGGTATGCTTTTCATTTTCAGGATTCATCTTGATCTGATTATATCCAGAGAACCCATCCATAAAGGATATTCGATCAAACCCACAGGTGTTGTCGATCATGACATCCGTGATAGGTAGAGAAAACTCATCTTTAGGACATGCTTCGTTAAGATCCCGGAAGTCGATACAGACTCGTACTTTGTCAGTTTTCTTTAGAACTGGAACGACATTGGCCACCCAGTCAGGATGTTGTTCTTCTCGAATAAAACCACAAGCAATGAGCTTCTTGACTTCATCATCGATTGCGTCCATCATTTCTGGTTTAAAACGCCGTTGTTGCTGCTTAACTGGTTTTGCATTAGGCAAAATGTTCAGTTTTGTGTAGCAATCTTGGGATCTAAACCTGGCATGTCTTCATAACTCCAGGCAAAGACGTCGATGTATTCTTTAATAAGAAGAATTAACTCCTGTTTGTCTGCTTCTGGAAGATTCTTGCTGATGAAGATTGGACGAGGCAACTCGCTTTCCTACATCAACTTGAACTAATTGATCTTCAGTAGGAGGTTCACGTTGTTCAAAGCGAAGTACCATTGATTATCCATATGTTGAGCCCAAGGATCTGTTTCAGGATTTTCTTCAACGTCTTCATCATAGCCTTCTGGTAGTTCAGCGGAGACCATGTTAGATGATACGATCAGCCTGTGAACTTCACCAATGCTAGTATCAGAATCCCAAGATCTAGAATCAGATGAATTAGAGCGTTCTTCACTATCTGAGTCAGAGAATGCTGGGGATAACAGTGGAGGAGAAGTATATCCGAAACCTTTCTTAGTCCTGTTGTAGTACATTTCCGACTTTCCTTTCGGAACAGTCGTGGGGATAGGAGTTCGTCTACCTTTACCGTAATTGAGGCCACTTTTGAAGTCATAGCCCATTTTCCGGATGATGTCTTTTGATTGTTGACTATAACGATGGAATTGAAGACGTCCCGTATCGTTAGATTTGCTATCATCCGTATAACTGAATTGTTTTTCTGGTCCTTTACTAAAAAGTTTTGGACTTTCACCTTTCTTTAGAGAAGGGTGAATACGGTAAGAATCATCTGGATCTTCAAGTAAGACTTCTGTCTGAAGAGATTGTACAACTCCCATTGTAATTGATTGGAAGCTATCCAACATATCCAAATAGCATTTAGTATAATACATAACATCAGTATACTGGAAAGTAGGTGCTTTTTCATTGATTTGTACATCAGTATTTACAACAGGACCTTTAGCCTTAACAGGCTTGGTCAGATTAATTACAAGAGGGGGAGAAAAGAACGTGGAGGAGGCTTGTTACGACGGAGGTCGATAACAAGTGGCTCAGAGGAGGTGAGCTCCCTTTTTTCCTTGTTGCGAGTGAGATCAACAACAAGTGGCTCAGAAGGAGTGAGCTGCTTTTTGTCCTTGTTATGACGTAGGTCGATAACAAGTGGCTCAGAAGAGGTGAGCTCCCTTTGATCCTGATCAGCATCAACTGATTTTTTTTGAATTGGCAAGTGAATAGCCAGTGGTTTAGAAGACTGAGGATGTAAAACTCGCCCTTTGACGGTATGATAAGAGTGTCTTTAGGCATTGCTTCTTGTTCTTCTTCAGTGTCTAAGGCTAACACAATCTTCATGAATTCATTCTTGTACATCCGAGCGTCGTTGCAGTATGCTTCAACGCCTTTGAAGGGATAAAGATCCGCAACTTCCTTATGGACCTCTCCCTTATCAACATATTTGAAACATTGATGAAGGGTTGATGGAACAATATTATGCTCATGTAAGAATGGTCTCCCTAATAGAGCATTATAAGAACAACCATGATTGTCAATGATATAGAAGGTAACTTTTGTGCGGAGATTGCTATTTGGAGTTTTAAGCGAATCTTGCCCAAAGGTTCACTCCTTCCCTGATTGAATCCAAGGATGGTGGTGATTGTGGTGGAGAGACTATGTACAGGAATTTTCAGAGCATCGAGCATTGTTTTCGGCATGATGCTGAGAGCAGATCCTGGATCTATCAGGATACGATCGACTTTCATTGAATTAACATATCCTGTATAGTAGAGAGGACGATCATGCCTATTGTCCTCCATCAACATGTCATCTTGTGTGAAAGTAATGTTCGGAATCAACTCCATAACACTATGACAATGTAAACAAGAGACTGGTTCTGCTTCTGGCTTCTTGAGAAAGGCTAAACAAGTCTCAGCTTGCATAAGAGCTTCACTTAAAGTTTCTCGCGTCTCTCTGGAAAGACGCAAGAGCTCAAAGATAGATAGCCTTGCTGGGGTATTAGCTAGTTGAGCCAATATATCAAAGTTGTAAGGCTTTTCAAGTCATGTTGGGGATGATTTCTTCAAGGGTTTATCAAAGCGGACTTGTTTGCCTTTATCAGCAGCCACTGGTTTGGGAGGAATAGGAACCACAACTGGTGAAGACGTAGAAAGAATTTCTTTAATAGCAATAGTTTGTGCTGGGACAGGTTCAGAAGAAGAGGCAGGATTCTCTTGAGATTCAGAGTAATCTTTCAGATAAGTTTTCCCTAATCTGGTGCCCAACAGAATTTCTTCATCAACTATGGGGTCAAAAGACACCATGTTGCAAATCTTTATCTTGCCTTTAGAGCGACCTTTCTTCTTGGAAGAAGAATCCTCGAACTCTGAAGTAAGATCGGGATGGATCCACATAACCTCGCCATTGTCAAGAGACAAAGGAACGAGACCTTCGTTTGGTGGATAAGGAAGATTTTCAATCTCGAGAGTAGCCTTCGGAATAGGAATGACACCATGCTGTATCATCTGCGGGGGAAAGTCACCGAACTGGACTGAAACCATATTGGCAGTAACAGTCTTCTCATCTTGTTGCAGAGTAACAACTCCATCATTGACAAGCTCTTGAATCTTACCCTTGAGCACATAACATGCTCGAGTAGGATGTCCAATGAATCGGTGGTAGACACAATACTTAGGATGATCGGTCTTACCGACTTCATCAGGCTTCTTTGGGTCTGGAAGCTGGATCTTATTGCTTTTGAGTAAACACTCAAAGATGCTTGCTGTGTCATTTTCATCAAACGAATACTCTATCTTAGGGCGAGGTTCCCTCGGTGAGGTGCAGCAGGAGTAGAAGTAGATGTAGGTGGAGCTATATTGACAGCCAAGGATTCTTTGCTTTTCAGGTTAATGTTTAGAGTTTCCTTGTTCTTGCGGTTGTTCTGACGATTACCGCCACCTGATGATTGATGTTCATCCCGATCAGGGTTAGACATCTGTACCCCCAGCTGTTTGAATTTCTCAGCACTCACTTCAGCTGCTTTGGCGTTGACAATAAAGGATGGCCAGTCTTGGAACTGAGTTGAGCCTGTCCACATACTGATAATAGGCAAGAGATTTGCCTTGCAAGTGTCTATGGTAACAGCAGCAGGAGTCCCCGGAGGCATTTTCAAGGCTTCTCGATGGAAACGTTCGATGAAACTCTCAGCAGTTTATTAGTTTCTGTTTGATTTTATTGAGGGCAGACATAGTCATGTCATTGAATCCCTCATAGAATCTTTCCAGAAAGATCTGCTTAAGTCCTGAAAAAGAAGTAATACAACCATCGGGTAGACTTCTGTACCAGTCGTATGCTACGCCGGCTAAACAACCGACGAACACCCTGGTAAGAAGAGCGTCATTTGGTTGGAGTTAAACAGTCATTACCTCGAAGTGATTGATGAACTGGCTTGGTGAGGTACTGCCGTCGAAAAGAGAGATTGTTGGAATCTTGTATTTGGGAGGAAATGGAACTTCCTTCCATTCAACTGGGTATGGCTGCTTGATTCCCAACCTTTGTAAATTATCTTTCTCTTTGAAGGCTTCGAACTGAGTTCGCAAGAGTTTAACAGCTTTATTGGTGTCTTCAGATGATGAAGAAGGAGCCGGCGGAGTCAGAGTAGTAGGAGGAGGAACAGCATTGTAAGCACTACCCCCAGCGGACTGAGTAGGTGTAGTTTGAACTTGCACTTGTACATGAGGCATTTGAGAAGGCATTACTCCCAAACCCAGCATTGACAGGTACTGAAGATGCTATGATCTCCGGACTTACGGTAGGTATAGTTGGTGGTGTGGCATGTTGGGCCACAATGATAGAATGCATGCTAGCGACCATTTCAGCCATGGTCTTTAGCTTGTCTTCAAGTGCAGCGATTCGCTGTTCTTGATTTGCAGACGTTGAAGCATCTTGATCATCAGTGACAACATAAGATGTCACTTCTTTTGGTACAGTGGAAGACACTGTCTGTTCAGAACTTTCGCTGGATGCATCATAGTCGGAGAAAGAGTCATCTCCTGACTGAGAAAGAGGGAAATGACCAGAAGGATCTTGAGGAAGATTCCTTTGACCGATTGTATCTCGGCTTCGGGAACGGGTATGTTGGAACACTCCCTCAGAAGATTCTTGAAGTAGATCCAGATACCGTTGACTTGGTTTACGAGGTTTGCCGTGCTTAGAGCATCTTCTACCCCCAGTGTCTCGAGAAGTCATGTTAACAGAAGCATATATGACTTCATCTTCATCCTCTGACATTGGTTCAGTTTTAGCAAAAGTCAAACGATCGAAGACAGATCGTTTTGTTGTTTGACAACAACATTGGATGATGACTTTATGATTGCAATGATGATCAGATGATTGAACTAAAGGAGTTGAAGCACTATCTTGTTTTTGCTTGAGATGTTCTCGGAGATCAGAAACCATGCCAGGACGAGGAAAAGTTCGAGGAATATGTTCTTTAACAACATTCGGAACATGGTTCCGATTCTTCAAATATTTTGTCCCCTGTGTGTACAAGGAAGTGCTCACCTCATTGGCATAGGTATCAGAATTTTTGTTCCTGGAGGTTTGTCTTTGAGGCTTGACCTTCGACATAGGTTGTTTACGTTTTGCCGAAGTTGGCCTGTTAAGATATGTTCTTAGATCTGCAAATTTACCCCCAGGGGTTTCTGTTTGTGATACCAACAGTTTTCCCTGTTTGGAACGGGATATTTTGAATGTCGGAAGGTCTTGGAATTCTGCTACTGGGGTAGGCAGAATACCTTTTTGATCAGTACAAGTTCCTTTGTCATGAAGGAAAGAAGAATCCTTGTTTGTAGGAGTTCTTGTATTGATAGGTGCCGAAACACGTTCAATTTGATCTTTTTCAGTAAAGACCGAGGAAGACTGAGAAAAGACCAAAGGGCCTTTTCCTTTATTTTGAGAAGAAGGGTTAGCTAAAGAGCGTTTCCCTCTGTTGTCTTCCAAGTCATGAGACAAGGAAGTCTGAGAAAAGACCAACGGGCCTTTTCCTTTATTTTGAGGAGGAAGAGGATAGCCAAAGGACTACCCCCAGTAGATTGTGCAGGAACAGCAGAGTGTTTAAGGGAAGGAACAGAAGTTTCCCTTTTGTTAGAAGATGAGAGTTTAGACAAAGGGCTGTTACTCTTGGATTGCGCATGCTTGGTTTGCGCATGGGCCACTTGTGCATTAGAAGCTTTGGCAGAAAGTACATTGGTTCTTATAACTACAGAAGCTATGGTTTGTGCATCAGGAGTCCTTGCTTTAAGGTGCTTAGAATGTACTTTGCTGGCTGGAGTATTAGTTTGCGCAGAAAAAGCCACTGCCAATTGCACCAGAGTCATAGGAGTCTTGTGTTTTGACAAGGCAGCATATGAAGTAGCCTGTACAACAGTTGCAACAGATTGTGCAGTATTGACTGCAACAGATTGTGCAGCAGTTGTTGAGATAGACTGTACAGCAGTTGGCACAGCAGATTGTGCAGCATTCTGACTAGCAGATTGTGCAACAGAGTGTACAACATCTTTGGTGGCAAAACTGCCAGATTGTGCAGCAGTTTTGGAGATCCATACTGAGCGCACTTTGCTTTTGGCAGAAGTGGCTGCAGTACGGGGAGTGGTTTTGGAATTGAGCATCGCCTCGTAGGCTGTCTGGTTGACCTTAACAACCAGCGTCTTCTGCATCTTCCCGATAGACGCTACGTCACATTGAGTTGCTACTTCCTCGTCGGAGGAGAAAGTTGTCCCCAGCAGAGTCGCCATTTTGTTTGCAAAAACAAAAGTTGAAGAACTTTATTGATACAAACTGTGTAATAAAGATTACAAGAATTCTGGGAAAATTACAACTATAGGAATCCAATCTAGATGACGATTGCTTTATCCCTTGGACGATGTGAACTTTGAAGACGGAGCCTTTGAAGTTGAAAACAACTCTGGAAACTGAAGGCAAAAGCCTCGAAAGTTGAAGGCAAAAGCCTCGGAAGAATACAGCAGCACTTGAGCAAGAACTCCTGGACTCTCTGATCTCTGAATATTTTATCTCTGATCTTGATCCTCCTGAATGAAGACTTGAAACTCTATTTATAGAGTTCTGAAAATAACTAACTTTCAGTTATTCTGGACTGCACAGGATGATTTGCGCAGCATTGGATTGCGCAAGCAGTTGCTGGATCGTGGGCCAACTATCATGGACACATGGCATCATTTGATTGAAATGCGCATGATCGTGCATAAACAGTTGCCACGTAATGCGTAATTGATGGCATGAATGCCACGTATACTTTATCAGTTATGTTGATAGAATGCGCAGACTAAACTGCGCAGCCTTGGTTTGCGCAGATTCAGAATGCGCAGGAATGGTTTGCGCAGACTCAGTTTGCGCTAGAATGGATTGCGCAGCCAGCTGTCAGCCGCCCTCGAGCACTGTACGACGCCAAAAACGAACAGTCTCCTCGTTATCCATGCTGTCAGTTTGTCAGAAAGATTTGATTTGATTCAGGTAATGATGACTTCTGCCACGTCAGCCTGCGCAATTGGAAGTGTGCGCAAACCAGTGTGCGTAATAGGATTGCTGCACAATCTGTTGCCTGCGCAATTTATCAAAATGATGTATATATTGATTCTTTGACATTGTTGATTGATGCAACTTAATTTTTTTTAGGATCTACAGACGCATCCAAGCGAGCTCCGCGCCAACGAGCTTCTACCTGTGCCTGCATATAAAAAATTGTGTGGGTGTCAGTACTCAACTGTACTGGTGGAATGAGCTCCTCGTCCACTTATACAAAACCAACACGTTCATTTACTTTGTGCAACATAATCCCTTTACGATTGTCTTTCTACTCTTGTCTTAGGATCAGTTTTAGGACATAGACTCTTGGCCTATTTTGTGTCTCTAGACCATCCCGTGCCTTGACAACGTCAACTTATCAAGTTGTGTTTGCCTTTCGACCCATACTCAGAGACGCAACTACACGATTGTACCAAATTTCCATGTGACTGTGCAACAAGTCCATTGTGCCGTCAACGTGGTCGTATCATGGGACCTATTCATATGTCCATATTGAGGCTATGCCTCGCAAATCAGTATGACTGAACCATATTGCCGCCTTGCGGCCCTTGTTGCTTTAATCACCAACTGACCAAATCAAGATTGTGAACTTAGTATCACCTAACCAACTTTGCCTTGCGACGATTCCTGACTTAAATTCGCAACGACTCAAATCCAACTTGTACAACTCTATGCCAATAACTTAAGACTCGACACCACATCTCGTGCCGAAGCACGGTGTCTACGTTGCAGCCAAATCTTAGGCCCAAATACTGTAGTGCCCCGTCCCGTAAAGTCAATCGGAGGAACTGAAACGCTGACGGCGTTCGGACTTAGCCTTGCAACGGCTGCTCGAAGGCTCGCTCGTTCGAGGCGACTCCTCGCACAGGTAGGGTAGTTTCGGTGAACTTGCCTCATCTTAGCCTTCACATAATAACTCCCATGGTTTTCAACTTGCACAAGTAGGCTAAACTAAAAAGCGACGAACGCACATAGGTAAGGGAGTAATCCTGACGGACCAAAATATGCTAGAACTTGGAAAAGGTCCCACAGCCGTCTTAGAAATGTGTTCAGCGTGCTTTCAAATGACACTCGATCCTTCGTTCCCGTGGCTTGGGAGAAGGAAGTTGGCTTGAGTTGCTAAGTTGCCCCGACACTCGAATAAGCCTAAGTCATAGGCGTCGCCTGCGTGAATGCTTGGTAAAGCATGCACGGTCCCGTTGCTTTGCCCTAACACTCAAATCAGCCTAAGTCATAGGCGTCGCCCGCATGAATGCTAATAAAGCATGTACGATCCTGTCCCGCAAGGCTTGGTATAGCCTTCGCACGTCCCGTAAGTTAAGTCGTCTTGTACGGCTTGTTGGCTTAAGTCTAGGCACCCGAAAACTTGGTTGTTCAAGTCGAACGCGTGTACGGCACGTTCCCTCGATGCGAAGCTCGACGTAGCCTTTGCTCGTCGAGTCGTCGCCCGAATAAGTTAGACAAGAGTTGTGCTGGGCTATCAAAGACATTTCTAGTACTGTCACGCTCTATCTGCGGTTGTCAAGTCGCGTAGTCCCTTGAGAACAAGGCTCATCGTATAAAGTATGCGACTTGAGCGTTAGCATCGTCTAGAGAACCAGGTCTGTCTAAGGCACGAGCTACGGTCAGTTTAGTGAAAAGCTTGCCACGAACAAAGGAAGTCCTTGTGACTTGTTGTCGCCGAGATCGGTCCCGCTACTTGGGAGTCTCGCTAAGTCTTGATAAGTCCGCATACGAGATCGGTCCCACGGCTTGGGAGTCTCGTTAAGTCTTGATAAGTCCCGCACTCGAGATCGGTCCCGCTATTTGGGAGTCTCGCTATGTCTTGAAAGAAAACACACGAGATCGGTCCCGCGGCTTGGGAGTCTCGACAGATAGAAGGAAAGCATGGTCATGTTAAGGAAGGATTTGATAGATCGAGTTGAGTATGCATGGTCATTGGACAACTTGTCGATAAGGTGTAGTCTTCTCGAATGATTGCCGGGGCGCCGGGATCATTCGGCCCGGGGGAAGCGTGTTGCGGCTCAAAGTAGGATGCTGGATAACCGCATGGGAGACTTCGGCGCCTCCGGGCTAGCTATCCGTGTAGGGATGAGCCGATATTCTACGAGCCAGTCCAAGATAGCTTGACATTGCTAGTAACCACTCACGTAGATGTGTCGGCAATAGCGGCACACCGCGTGTTTGCCTTTGGATTGGGTTTAGAACTGGAATCGTGTCTAGTCGGTAACACAATATCTGGGCCTAAGATTGGGCTGCAGCATAGGTACCGTGCTTAGCACGATACTTGGCGTCGGGATGTCCATAAGATCGATACTAGGTTTGGCAAGTCTTGTCTAAGTTGGTTCATGAGTCGAATAGAAAGACCGCTAGGCGGTAGCTTGGATAAAGTCGTGATAAGTCGTGAGGCGCGGCCTCAATCTTGAAGCATATACAAGTCTAAGCAAGGTCTTAAGGCACAAATCAAGTCTAGCGGCACGACCTGCACGAGTCGTCCCCTTGACGTCGTTGGCACGAGAATAGGCTTGAGGCAGTTGAGTTCAAGTAAAGGTCTTGGCACGGCCGAGTCCGTGTAAGTTACTCCTCGACGTAGCACTGTCTCGAATATGTCTAAGTCGCGAATAGAGTATGGCACGACCCTGTCGTCCCGAGTTCAAGTTGGGTCAAGTACATGCACGATGAGGCACTGCCTCGATCGAAACACACGTTGGAATTATAGCACGAACATGTCTTGGCACCTCGGTTTGGTCGGACGTCCTCGTCCTAAAATAAATCCTAAGGCAAGACTAGAAAAACAATCGAAAGGGTTTTAAGCTGCATAAAGTAAATGAACGTGTAGGTTATGTATGGGTGGGCGAGAAGCTCACTCCCCCAGTACAGTTGAGTACTGACACCCACACAGTATTCATGTGCAGGCACAGGTAGAAGCTCGTGGCGCGGAGCTCGCTTGGATGCGTCGAGGCACGGAGTTCCTTGGCGATTCGAAGCGTGCGGCCGTGCAGATTGAAGACTTATACAGGACATAATATCTGGACATCGCCTTTCGAAGCTTCCGCTGCATTCAAGCATTGTATCGAGAGATGAGAGAGAGCAGAGTGACTTGTAAATGAGATAAAAGTGAGCACGAGAGACATGTAATTTGGCCTTGCGCCCACAAATATAATCTTGTATTCAATATCAATAAAGAGCTTCTTTTGAATGTCTTGTGTTCATGTGTACTTGTTCTAAATTTTCGCTGCATGATTCAATATTTCTGCTTGGGACTTCTGTGCGACGACCCCGTCGCCGTCGATGTAATCGGCCGTTATGAAACTGCCTTGCATGAGCGCAATCTAGGCTCGTGCGGCATCACGCCTTAGCGAGGACGATCGCTCCTACGGGAGCGGGGCGTGACATAATGGTATCAGAGAACGGCTTTACGTCCTTGGACTTCACGTTGAATTTCTCAGTTTTGAAAGCTCGTCGTTGGAAAAATAAGTGTGCGCGCTCTCTCAAATATCCTTCGTCATGTCCATATAATAAGTCTAAATATTTTTAAAAGCTCGTACAAGCGTTCACTCGAACGCATCGGTAGGCTATCGTCGAATGCATCGGTAGGCCTTCGTGCCGAACGGTGTCAACTTGTCTTGATAGAGAACACATGCTAAGTTAACATGTCGCGTGCATGCCTAACTAGTCCTACGATGACCCTAGCAATTGAGCGTGCAAACTCGAATGTAGTTTGCACGGGATAGCTATGCACACGGCCTTTTGGCTAAGTTGTGCCGCGCGTCGCGCACCCCGACCTTTTGGTACAAACGAGTTGCGAGCGATATCAAGTACCGCTCAATCGAAAACGAAGCTACACTTAGAGTGTCTATCGATAGTAATACTATCGAGTTAACGCTTAGGCGTACACGAAGGATTGACTTGGATTTTGAGGAATAATACGAACGACTTAGTACGTCAATGCGGCGTGAGCGATTACGCTAGAGATTATCGAACGAATCTGAAGGTTGTCTTAGCACATGATGCGAACGTGATTGAGGACTAGGTCGGATGGCTCGAATCCGAGTGGTGTATGGTTTGTCTTAGAAATCATTCGAGCAAATATTGAGGATTACGAGTATGTCGACGAGACGATGCGATCGTACAAAGCCTTAAAACGCGTCACGCTTAGTTGGTTGTGACTTCGAATGTCCTGAATGAGCATCTCATTCGAACAACTTGTCAATGGGCAACGCGAGTTAGAAAACGAATCGGAGTGATGAATGAGAATGAATGTCTTGATCGAGGAAATCTAGTAAATCACACGTACGAATTTGGATTGAATCAAATGAAATGTGACTTGAGTTTTGGGCAACGATCTTGAAACTAGCTTGAAGAATAGCGATCGAACTTGATCTTGAATATCGTAGAATTATGATATATCCAGTTTGGACAATAGCATCAGTCGCATGACTCGAAATTGGTTGCAAAGGAAGATCGTCAGGTTACGCATATCGTCGATGGTATTGAGGCGTATCAAAGATCGATATACGATAACTCGGGGGTACTCTGACTCGGTGAATGACGATCGTGCAAATGTTATTGTTCCAATGGATGCTATACTCGGGATATTGAAACGTGTCGAGGAAAAGATAAACTTGGCTCGAGGATTTTCCGGTTGAATGAATGACGGTCGGACTATCGAATTGAAATCTTGACTTGGATGAAAATAAAAATATTTGGATATGCTTCGTTGACAAACACAACGTTGACGTTCTTGTCTTATGCGAGCGCAACTCCAGCCTCGCACATGCATCGTGTCGATTAGGGCGATCACTCCGCGTGAGCGCTGGTATGGTGATTCATACAGCGGAGGTGATTGAACTAGCATGGCATGGCAATTTGTGTACTTCGACTTGTGGTTTGAAGCGAAGGTGGACTTGAGAATGACTTAGCGTACGTGACGATCGAATTTGAGGATTGCGTAGGTCCAATCCGCGTATCGAGAATGAACGAGTCTAGACTCAAACGAGAGTTACGCCCCGATGAGAATGATTATTTCGCGGGTGCGTTGCATGGTGATTCATGAACCACCGTGTATAATCGGACTCGCGTAAGATTGGGGCATAACATATTGTCAAAGCTAGACGACCTCGTGATCGAATACATGAATTGGTTAGAATTGGTGATTTGAATGGATTCGAATACGCGCAACGAATGCATTGATGCGAATAGGTGATCGTGCTCGATGTTTAGAAATCTGAGTGACGCGAGCTTGGGTAGAAAACCCCGTATTACTGAATTGGTTTGACCCTAGGATTGGGGTCAGTGTTGGCATTATTGTTGGGGAACTATAATTCTGTCATACTCTAATTTTTTTCCATTATTATTATTATTATTATTATTATTATTATGATAATTATTTTTATTAGTATTATTATTATTGTCATTTATTTATTTTTCATGACATGTCATACCCTAACCCTAACCCTAGGATGGCCAAGTGTCCCCCCCATGTGTCCTATGGACTTGTGTGGAAGGGGGACACCTCACCCCCTTTCTCTCTATATAATTCCCTTTTTTCCCCCCACACAAACACACACACACACCCAAAACCCCAACACCACCGGCACCCTCTCTCCATATAACCCCTTTTCCCTCTATATAAACCATACACACACACAAAAGAAAGGAAGAAAAAAAAACAAAAACACAAACACACACACACCCGACCCCCCCTCCAAACCACCTGCTGCCGCTGCCGCCACCTGCTGCCGCTGCCGCCGCCACCTGCTGCCGCTGCCGCCGCCACCTGCCGCCGCCCGCTGCCTGCCTGCCGCCGTCGGCCGCCCCTCCCCGGCCATCTCCGCCACCCCCTTCTTCATCTCCTCCTCTTCCACTTCAACTCTCCAAGCAGGAAACCTAGGTAATCCTCATCTTCTTCCCCCAATCCTTATTTTTTTCCAATTCATACTAGGTTAGAGTACTAACAAGGGTTGTTATTTGCTATTGGGTTCAAATTAGGGTTTGTGGAGAAGTCTAGGTCATTTCCAATCCAAGGTAAGTCCTCTTCTCCTCCTTCTTCTCTAATAAATTTTTTTATTTTATTATCCTAGTTAATTCTGAATAATTAGGAATTCATAACTTATTTCTGGAATTTTAAGTTAAGAACATATGAATTTTCCCTTTTATGATAAGTTTTGTTAATACTAGGAATTGGAACTTGTATAGGCTAAGTATAAATCTGAAGTTCATGTTAGATATAATTTCTTCATCTCACAAAATCATAATTTAGAATATAAGTTAGGGAAATCTCTCTAATTATGGTTTGATTACAAATTCTGAAATTTTGGTAGCAGTTTAACCCAATTCGAGATATTTAAAATTTTGCAACTTTGATTTCTAGCAAAATGTTCAATTTTGATAGACATAGACAAAAGAATTAAAAATTTATTTGTGACATATCACGAATAAGTGGATATGCGTTGGACACAAATAGAGGAACCAATTTCGGAACATTGAACTTACAATTGTGGACATGAACTATTGAACTTGAATTTTTCATGAACAAACGAACACATATGGACTTATGGGACTCTCCAAGGGTAAGTTTGACATACACATTAGAACTGAACAATTGGACCGCACGCCGGGAAGGTAAAAGTACAAGGACCCTGCGCTTCTCTACTTACTATTAAGTACTCAATGTTGTGTGTTCATATTTAGAAATAAGTCTCATTTTTCTACTCTATGCACAAAAATTAAAATGTTAATATTGAAGAGTTTTGGTTTGATTTGATTTTCTTTATACTATCTACATGATATATATACATATATATATATATATATATATATATATATATATATATATATATATATATATATATATATATATATATATATATATACATATACATATATAGATATATGTTATGAAGTCTTGCATATTTACTAGTATAGTTGGATAAACAATTGCTCATTTTGATAAACTGTAAAACTATTAGCAAGCTGCGACCCGACCAATTGCTAAAGAAAAGGTAATCATTGCTTGCTCAGGTAAAAGTCTCAAGTTCCTTCTGTTCTTTTATAACTGCATGATCCGGTGTTGAGAGTTGCTCCACCGAAGGGGTCGACGAGCCCAATTATTTACTTGCGTGGTTCCGGTGTTGAGAGTTGCTCCACCGAAGGGGTCGGCGAGCCCATATCTTTCTTTTATCATATATATGTTTTCCGTAAATTTTCGGGGCTCCTAAATACAAAGGAGTCTCTGCCGAAATTTTTGAAAAATTTAGAAGATAGACAAATTTCTGACTTTCGGAAATTTTTAGAAAATTTCTTATCTAGAAAGTATTTGGGAGGGGAGAAAAACTGAATATCCCTAGATATCCCGTAACATAAATAACAAAAGCTGATCAGTATTTCAGAAATCTCGTGAATCAGTACATCTAGTTTCGACTAGGGTGTACTAGCCCAAGGGAGGCTCGGAAATCAATGCATCTATTTGACAGTAACATCAATAGATGATTTTAGCCCAAGGGAGGCTCGGAAATCACAGCCTGATCCTAGGTTAACGGAATTGTTCACGGAAAATATTTAGAGGATTATTCGGAGTATTGTTCTCAAAACTGCATTTCATTTAAATCTTACTCCAGAATCAACGCTGTCTATTATAGGTGGGCAGTGTCCTTAATTGCTCAAGGAAAGTAATTCCTACAAAAAGCTAAATCTTATTATTCATGGAGTAGGACGTTGATTTCATTCATGTTTTACTAAAGCAGATATATATATATATATATAGCAGTGCAATTTGGCATACTCTGTTTCATTTTTTTCTAAACTACATATTCCTTATTTTGTTTAACTTTCACCGTTCTTGGCCGAGGACTTGCTCGTCGTTTTCTAAACGACCTAGTATTTGTTCACTAGGTGAAGAAGAAGAAGACGCCTCCGCCGAAGTATCGCCGCACTACAACGAGGAGTAAACTGTCTGGACTACCTACAGTTATGACCAGCAGTATCGTAGTTATTTTGCAAATCTACTTTTGTAATAATTTGTAATAGTATTGTTGGAAAAGTTCCCTGTATAATAGCTACACTATAGTTTAATACCGTGAAAATTCCTTGTATTTTCCATTCTGCTGATGATTACGGGCGACAATCGCGAATTTCGGCGCGTAGCCTGGGGATGTGTTTATGACGTCACCCTTCCATCCGGGAAGCGGGACGTGACAGATTCCAATCCTGACATTGACTTAGCCTCGAAAAGATGGCCTAGCGGTTAGGCGAGACGCCCTGTTTCATGAGTTATCAATCAAAGGATTGATCTTGAGGATTGGCATGGATGGATAGTGTGAATAACGAATATAGGAAAACTTCTCACGAGATTTGGCTGACATGCATATATTTTAGGGACACCGGAGTATGTGCACGATGCGACTCGAGTGAGAATGACGAATTCTCTATCATGCGGCTTGGCCGAATGCATATATTTTGGGGACATCTGGAATGCGTGCACGATCCAGCCAAATGATACGTTACATGGAAATGAGACTTGGGGAATGGAAGAGTGTCGAGAATTCAAAATTGTGAAGGAAAGATTGAGAGTAGTACGAGTGTGGCTCGGAATCGAAGAAACGCGTAGGCGGAGTGTGTACGATTAAGTCCTGGCCATAGAAATGGTAGGATGGCTTGCCTCCAGGAAAGTCTCGAGGACGAGACTTGTTCTGAGTGGTGTATGATGTAGTGCCCCGTCCCGCAAGTCAATCGGAGGAATCGAAATGCCGACGGCGTTCGGACTTAGCCTTGCAACGGCTGCTCGAAGGCTCGCTCGTTCGTGGCGACTCCTCGTACAGGTGGGGTAGTTTCGGTGAACTTGTCTCATTTTAGCCTTCACATAATAACTCGCATGGTTTTCAACTTGCACAAGTAGGCTAAACTAAAAAGCGACGAACGCACTTAGCTAAGGGAGTAATCCTGACGGGTCAAAATATGCTAGAACTTGGAAAAGGTCCCACAACCGTCTTAGAAATGTGTTCAGCGTGCTTTTAAATGACACTCGATCCTTCGTTCCCGTGACTTGGGAGAAGGAAGTTGGCTTGAGTTGCTAAGTTGTCCCGACACTCGAATAAGCCTAAGTCATAGGCGTCGCCTGCGTGAATGCTTGGTAAAGCATGCACAGTCCCGTTGCTTTGCCCTAACACTCGAATCAGCCTAAGTCATAGGCGTCGCCCACATGAATGCTAATAAAGCATGTACGGTCCTATCCTGCAAGGCTTGGTATAGCCTTCGCACGTCCCGTAAGTTAAGTCATCTTGCACGGCTTGTTGGCTTAAGTCTAGGCACCCGAGAACTTGGTTATTCTAGTCGAACACGTGCACGGCACGTTCCCTCGATGCGAAGCTTGGCGTAGCCTTTGCTCATCGAGTCGTCGCCCGAATAAGTTAGACAAGAGTTGTGCTGGACTATCGAAGCCATTTCTAGCACTGTTCCGCTCTATCTGCGGTTGTCAAGTCACGTAGTCCCTTGAGAACAAGGCTCGTCGTATAAAGTATACGACTTGAGTGTTAGCATCGCCTAGAGAACCAGGTCTGTCTAAGGCACGAGCTACGGTCAGTTTAGTAAAAAGCTTGCCACGAACAACGAAAGTCCTCGCGACTTGTTGTCACCGAGATCGGTCCCGCTACTTGGGCGTCTCGCTAAGTCTTGATAAGTCCGCATACGAGATCGGTCCGCGGCTTGGAAGTCTCGCTAAGTCTTGATAAGTCCCGCACACGAGATCGGTCCCGCTACTTGGGAGTCTTTCTATGTATTGAAAGAAAACACACGAGATCGGTCCCGCTGCTTGGGAGTCTCGACAGATAGAAGGAAAGCATGGTCATATTAAGGAAGGATTTGATAGATCGAGTTGAGTATGCATGGTCATTGGACAACTAGTCGACAAGGTATAGTCTTTTCGAATGATTGCCGGGGCGCCGGGATCATTCGGCCCGGGGGAAGCGCGTTGCGGCTCAAAGTAGGATGCTGGATAACCGCATGGGAGATTTCGGTGCCTCCGAGCTAGCTACCCGTGTAGGGACGAGCCGATATCCCACGAGCCAGTCCAAGATTGCTTGACATTGCTAGTGACTACTCATGTAGATGTGTCGGCAATAGCGGCACACCGCGTGTTTGTCTTTGGATTGGGTTTAGAACTGAAATTATGTCTAGTCGGTAACACAATGTCTGGACCTAAGATTGGGCTGCAACATAGGCACCGTGCTTAGCACGATACTTGGCGTCGGAATGTCCATAAGATCGATACTAGGTTTGACAAGTCTTGTCTAAGTTGGTTCATGAGTCGAATAGAAAGACCGCTAGGCGGTAGCATGGATAAAGTCTTGAGGCGCGGCCTCAATCTTGAAGCATATACAAGTCTAAGCAAGGTCTTAAGGCACAAATCAAGTCTAGCGGCACGACCTGCACGAGTCGTCCCCTTGACGTCGTTGGCACGAGAATAGGCTTGAGGCACTTGAGTTCAAGTAAAGGTCTTGGCACGGCCGAGTCCGTGTAAGTTGCTCCTCGGTGTAGCACCATCTCGAATATGTCTAAGTCGCGAATAGAGTATGGCACGACCCTATCGTCCCGAGTTCAAGTTGGGTCAAGTACATGCACGATGAGGCACTGCCTTGATCGAAACACACGTTGGAATTATAGCACGAACATGTCTTGGCACCTCGGTTTGGTCGGACGTCCTCGTTCTAAAATGAATCCTAAGGCAAGACTAGAAAGATAATCGAAAGGGTTTTAAGCTGCACAAAGTAAATGAACCTGTCGGTTATGTATGGGTGGGCGAGAAGCTCACTCCACCAGTACAGTTGAGTACTGACACACACACAGTGTTCATGTGCAGGCACATGTAGAAGCTCATGGCGCGGAGCTCGCTTGGATGCATCGAGGAATGGAGTTCCTTGGCGATTCGAAGCGTGCGGCCGTACGGATTGAAGACTTATACAGGACATAATGTATGGACATCGCCTTTCGAAGCTTTCGCTGGATTCAAGCATTGTATCGAGAGATGAGAGAGAGCAGAGTGACTTGTAAATGAGAGAAAAGTGAGCACGAGAGACATGTAATTTGGCCTTGCGCTGTAAGCCCCCTGAATTTCAGGGCTATTTTAAATTTTTTGAATAAATTATTTTCGATAAATATTCTATTATTTAATTGTTTAGATCATTAATGTACCTTTCCGTAACTTTGAATTCTGGAGCGTCAGGGATGCCAATCTCTGTAAACTCTCTTTACGAGTTTTGAAGTAGACAAGATTATCTTCGTTTTGATATATCGTGTCCCACTTAAACTCGTTCCCTTGTGCTCTTTTTGTATCGCACAACTTCGGGTCAACTTAGACCAATTAATCGTTGAATAATTATTCCCAGTTTTATCTTTGATCATCGTTTGCACGTTAACGTGACTTTTAATTTAGGAGCACCAGACCAGTCGTTTTCTCAGAACCAACTTCTCATGAATGATCTACTCGAGACGCTCTTCACCCATGACCTTCGTGTCCCACTCAGACACTCCATTTTGTGCTTTATTTTCTTCGCACAACTTTCGGGTCAATTTAGGCTGATTTGTTTTCTACCGTGAAACCTGATTTATTTTTCAATTTAATTTTGGGACCTGACATCGATCCAACCTAGTCGACCCAAAGTATGGATGTGGCCCACATGAAGCCTACTACCCGTATGACGCTTGTGTCCCATTTATTGGAGTCCCCGCATATTATTTATTTTCTCGTGATTATAAATACCCATTTTTAATTTAATTATTGCCTCCTGTCCGATTTTGACCCGACCCGGCTCGACCCAACCCGAACCCAAGCTCCATGTTGTTCTTTTATGACTGTCCAAATACCCCACATAATTTTTCTATTTCTCCTATTTTGAAAATATCTCTCTATCTCTCTTTATATATATATATATATATATATATATATATATATATATATATATATATATATATATATATACCTACATATATATATATATATTATATATACATATGCACTCTCTCTCTCTCCATAACACCTACACACAACCCCCCATCACAGCACACCCCCTCTCTCTCACTCAACCGACCTCTCTCTCTCTCTCTCTCTCATAATATCTAACTCTCTCCCCATTCTCACAGTCTCTCTTCCTATATACATTATATACACCCACCCATATATACACAACACACACATTTCTTTCTCTCCATTATCCCTCCATAGCTGACAGCCGCCACCGTGAATAACTCCCCCACCATTAACCACCACACACCACCACCCGTACACCACCCCCCTGCCGATGACCGCCACCGCGGCCACCCCCGCCGTGCCCACGCCTGGCCTGCCGCCGCGCGTGCCAGCCAGCGTGCAGCAGCAGCTGCAAACGCAGCAGCGCAGCAAGCCGCAGCAGCTGCACGCAGCAGCCGCGCGCGCCGCACGTGCCACCGCTGCCGGCCGCCACCGTCGGCGAGCCCCCGTGGCCGTGCGCGAGCCTCCGACGAACCCCTCCTGGCCACCGCCCGCTTCCCCGACGCGCCGAATGGCCTATTCGTGCGTTTTGAACGAAATCCCGTCGGCGCGCGCGAGTTTTGAAATCAGAAATGGTGCTTCGTCGCAGCAATTTCGTGCGCATGTTTTGAGAGATCCGACCGTTGGATCGGCGAACTTTTTGCTCTGTCGCAATCTCGGTATATCCATCTTCACTCCTGTCAATTTTTGTCCGTTAATTTTGTCGTTTGATACATCAAAACTGGCCACCAAGTTGACGTTTTAAATTGAACTATTTTTGGACAGTTTCGTGACGCCAATTTCGTCAGCTCGTAACTCTGTCGTCGCAGCTCCGGTTGGTGTGCTACCAGTTCCTGTGCGTAGCTGGTATAACCCTCTTCCTGTCTCCTTTAGGTTTCGTTTCATTATAACCACGTTCGGTTGGTCGAATTCGACGCCAAAGTTGGCCGTCCGAATTTTTTAATTTGCACTTGTTAAATTCTATTTTTGAACCCGGGACTCTGGATTCAATTTCTGACACCACCAGTAGACTCGTGGCGTCGTTTTGGCATGTTTTTATATAAAATTTGCTTGATTTGGAGAACGTGGACCCTGGCACGCATTTCGGTGCAAAGCGAGTCCCACTTTTCGTGTCAACGTGTCACTTTGAGATCGGCTCATCGGAATCCAATTCCGGATATACGTTGAGTTCGTATCGTCATTCTGGACTCGTTGACATATAATTTGCTGAGTTTTGAAGACATTTGCTCCGGCACGCATTTCGGTGCAAACTGGATTCCAAGTGTCCGTGTCAACGTATCATTTTGAGATCGGCACATCGGAATTCCATTTCGGACATACCGTTGGGTTCGTATCATCATTCTGGATTCGTGGACATATAATTTGCTAGGTTTTGTAGACTTCTATCCTGACACGTTTTTCGGTGCAAAGTGTGTCCAACGGTGGACATCATTTTGACCCAAAATTATCGTTTTGCCCCTATGTCTAAATTGGACTTATGGGTAGACTATTCTAGCTAATTTGACCATTCTGGACACGTTGGTGATATTTATTTTATCATCCGACAACATCTGTAGATTTTGATTATGTATTATCCTTAATTTGTAATTAATTATTTTTCCAAAAATTGTTACTTTCTGTTTTTGAATTTTTATATATATTTTAATTTCTGTAAAAATCTGAAAAAAATTGTATTTAAATATTATGTTAATTTAGCCAATTTATTATAATTTTTCTAGCATTTATTAAGTACTTTTGGTATTTTATAAAAATAGGAAAATAGAACTCATTTTTAGTATATTTATGTTTGCTGATTTTTAATAAATATTTATGAAGGTGTATAAATTCTAGAAAAATTAGTATAAATTTCTATAATTAACAAGGATCATTTTGGTACTTTATTTTATATATAATTGAGCTTTTTGTCTATGTCACAAATTGTTGGAACGTAGGGTACAATTTGATTTATTTATTGAGTAATTACGACTTTCAATATTTTGTATTGTTTTGAGTTATTGTAGTATTGGACCACCCCCTATACTAGTGTAAAGACCCTAGGAAGTTAGTTTGTGTATAGTGGCACTCCACATTGGACTTTTATGCTAGGTCCCCACTTGGCTAGTATCCAGTTAGGAGTCGTGTCACACCACTAGTGTAATATTGAACATAGCTTAGAATTGAGTTTGTATATCATTATTGACAGGACACCGGACATCTATATCTTCATACTAGTATTCTTGCTTTGCTCGAGGCAAGTACATCTACAAACTTATTTACTGTCTTTTAATGCTAGAACATGTATTAACCCTGTTAAAATACTGATCTTTGAGGTAGCAAGTTATGTCTTCACATGTTGTATCACTTTCAGTACCGGCCATGTTTAGTACAGTTCTTATATCTTCACATGCTTCTTACTGGTTCTCAGTACATGTTTTACTATGCCTTATACTACTCGGAGTATTCACATGTTTCATACTGCTCCCAGTACCTGCCATGCTTATATTACTCCCAGTATCTCTCACATGTTTTTACTGTTCTCGTATCTCTCACATAATAGAATATGGGTTATGGGAAAACTGATAGTTGAGTACGTGATCATGCCCCCTACTCGTACGTACGTACCGAGCAAGGTTGACATTTTATGTATACCTTGTCATAGGTGCACCAGCTGTATCTGTACGTATGTACATCTATCGCTTGTTTTACTTGTATGAAAGTACATTTTAGATACTTGTACTACAGTACATTTTACACCTATTGACCGATCACGTACCTGCTACAGTTTTAAACATTACATATGCATCTGTCTCTATGACATATGTGTCTTTGCCATGATAGACTATGAGATGCCATGTTCCCTATGTTACTATGATACTGTGATCCCAGTTGTACCATGAGGCCATGTTCCCAAGTATTTCCTGTTTTATAGACTTATCACACCATGTTTCTTGTTGTACATCTCTTTCATTATATATTCAGTACTTTAGTTGTAGAGGTTGTACTTGCTCCCGTCCTGACAGGATAACGTTGTAGGTATACTTTCTGAGGAGGAAACGCTATGTGTTACATACTATGGCACTGATTTTGAGGACCTGGCCTTAGCTCCAGAAGAGGCCCCTGCGGGGAACCTTGCTTAGATATTTTTATGTGTTTTGAGACTTAGATTTTGGTCTGTACTTATATTTGGATACTGGACTTTGTCTCCAGTTAGATACTTATAAAGTGTATTATTATATCTGTACTTGTTACCTTCGCTTATAGATGCTGTGTTGTGATAAACCTTACATGTGATATTAGAACTGTTAGCAGCTTAGATCCTTTATTGTCTATTCTTAGAATAGCTTACTACGCTTTAATCAAGCGTAGGATGGACATGGCTCGGCCCGGTCCAACAATTTGGGTAACGGGTTGTGACATATTTTTTTGGCGGCCCATGCACGGTCCCGCGAGATAATTATCCTCATCGGGACGTAACTCTTGTTTTGCGTCTAGACTAATTCATTCTCGATGCGCGGATTGGACCTACTCAATCCTTAAGTTTATTCAATCATCAATCGTAAGTCCAAACATTCTCGAATTTTCTTTCGCATCAAACCAACAAGTCGAGACAATCAACGTTGTCGCATCCTAAATTTTCGAGTTCGATCATTCCCGCGACATGAATCACCATGTCAGCACTCACGTGGAACTATCGCCCCAAATTCGATGCAACGCATGTGCGAGGCTAGAGTTGCACTCACGCAAGACAAGATCGTCGACGTTGTGGCTATCAACGTAACCATCAAGACACGATCATTTTCATCCAACATTCATCTCAATCAAAATCCTAAGTATAGCATCCAACCGAACAATAACACTTATACGATCATCGTTTGCCGAGTCAGAGTACCTCCGAGTTATCGTATATCGATTTTTGATACGTCTCAATACCATCGACGATATGCGTAACCTGACGATCTTCCTTTGCAACCAAATTTTGAGTCGTGCGAATGATGTTATCGTCCGACTGGATAATCTCCTTAACATTCAAATTCAAGTTCGATCATCATCCCTCGAATCATTCACAACATCAAATTCCTCAAACCCAATTTCGCGTTTCGTTTATCCCTTTATCTTAAGTCATCGACCAATGCATTTCCTTAATTTGCATCGTCCCTTTGTTAACTCAATCATCGAGCAACGTTCAATCCAATCCTTAGAGTCATTGCGTAACTTCAAAATACAACTTTTTTATGCACCTATCTTCCCATCGTGCTAACTTTCTCCATACGATTTTACCTATCGATTTCCTTTATCAAGTCATCCGTTCGCTACACCCTAACTTTTTTCTCGATTCGATTTCATCTACGCGATCTTTTTTGCGTTTCACACTTGCGTAATCCTCAATCCCGTGCATGTTCCGTACGCGTCAATTCTAGGTCGTTCGAATCCACTCGTCGAACTTCAAGACTAAAACTTATTCATCGATACTCAATTTATGGCTTTGCATACACGCGACACTTGCTGATAGACTCATCGATACCCCGTATCCTCAATTGATCGATCGACATTCCTGAGGCTATCGCATACTGTCACGCCCCGATTCCGTAGAATCGATAGTCGTCCCCCGGACGTGATGCCGTGTGAACCTAAATTGTGATCGCACAAGGCACATTCATAAGGTTATCCGAAACACAACATCAAGTTAGAGTACGCAGAGAAATTAATTGACACAATTAAAATAGAAGTAGACTTTTCATTGATATTAACATTTTATTTACATTGACTTCTTTACAATCATTGCCGCGCGGGCTACAACATGACTCGACTTACAAAATGAACGCTGATGAGATAGTCGTTCCATACATTACATCCCCTTTTTACAAGCAAAAACATAACACTTTCCACCAGCTATCGAGGCGAGTCGAGTCGTCATCTTCTTTTGGACTGAGTGCGGGGTCTTCTTCAAAAGGAATCCAGAAACACAAGCCTTCACACGCGGACGAGGCTTCAAAAGGGTTCACTTCGCCTTGAGCTTTTAGGTGGCACGCCCTTCGTGGTTCGGGGTACCTGCGTGGAGAGCGAGGATCAGTACATTACACTTTGTACTGGTGCGTGACAAGTTAAGTTCCAAACTCTCATTTGGTTGATGAGTCTATATAACTTAGTTCATGAATGTTTCTAACCATCCTAATGAATTTCAAGCGAGCAATGACAAGCATAATGTAATTTACGTTGGAACTTACCCACGGCGGGCCGCGTGTCGCCTTATGAGACTTACCATGTTCTTCCCTGTCAATTGTTATCATTTTTCATACCAAGTGCAATATTACGTGTGATTGGCCACTGGCATAACAAGCCATCCTGGACGTATAGCTTCGTTAATCGGGGTCCTTCCAATGCGGATAGCGAGCCCCTTTTTGGAAGTCCCCGCTTAACCCGTGCTATCATCCAGCACAACTATACCCTGTTTCCTCCTAGGCCGAAACGGTCCCGTGGCCCCGGGTTGCCGCTCGAGGAAACTATCGCCTTGTCGACTAGTTGTCCTTGACCGTGCAATAGCAAATTTAGTTATTAAGGTATAGCCTACGTTCTCTTTGAAAAGCTTGATCATTTTATCGTGTTCGTGCCCTTGCATTCATTCTTTCTTTCGCAACAACACTATCGATTTACTTAAGAAGGGGTCGAGAAGAGAAGGGTCAGCCACTCACCTTGAGTTTACTTCGGCGAGAGAACTTGTTGGTCGCGCTAGACGTCGCCTACGCGATTACCTGAAATCGCACAAGCAACCAATTAGAATACTGCATTATTCAAGGAGTTCGATAGGAAATACGAGTTCGAAATGCAAGCCATACAAACTATCAAAAACATTCACGAAAACGCATTCAGAAAACAAAGCCAAAACCAACGCAAGCGGCGTGAAAAGCAGAGCAACGAGAGGTCTCTCCCGACTCAGCTGCAGAGTCAATCCTCGAGGTGCAGCCCGCTGAATATGGGACTTGGTTCTGAAGAAGACATTCCATACCGAGGAATGGATCTTAATTCAACCGTTCCCGTTCGATCGACTCGATCGATCCCGACCTATCGGTTCCGACCGAATCGATAGCGACAGTATTCCTTTCTCGCGTACCCCGTGGAACGAGTACGGGGCACGATGTAGGGACGGGGCACTACACCATAACCAACTAAGAAAAAGTTTCGTCCTCGAAACTTAAAATAGAACCTACCTCTACGAGAACAATGAAGGGAACTTTTCTTTCATTTCGGACTCAAGCTCCCACGTCGACTCTTCGACCGAATGGTTCCTCCAGAGGACGCGGACGAGGGGAATAGCACGGTTGCGGAGAAGTTTATCCTTGCGCTCCAAGATTTGTACCGGCTCTTCGACATATGACAAGTTCGCCTTCAGTTCCAGCTTACCCAAATCCACCACATGGCTCGGATCATGTACGTACTTTCGCAATTGTGATACATGGAAGACGTCATGTACCTCTGACAACACAGGCGACAAGGCAATTTGGTAAGCTATCGGGGCGACTCGCTTCAATATTTCGAACGGGCCAACAAATCTTGGGCTCAATTTCCCCTTCGCACCGAACCTGGAAACTCCCCGCATGGGCATGACTTTCAAGAATACATGGTCGCCTTTCGAAAACTCAAGGGGGCATCGGTGCGTGTCGACATAGCTCTTTTGTCGACTTTGTGCTATCTTCAATCTCTCCCGTATTAACTTGACCTTCTGCACGGTCTGCTCCACCAGCTCCGGACCAAGTATCTGCCGTTCTCCGACTTCATCCCAGCAAATGGGCGATTTGCACTTCCGGCCGTACAAAGCTTCATACGGTGCCATTTGGATGCTGGATTGATAGCTGTTGTTGTATGCAAACTCGGCCAGCGGTAGATGGACGTCCCAACTTGACTTCAAGTCGATCGCACAGAGTCATAACATGTCTTCGAGGATTTGGTTCACCCGCTATGTTTGGCAGTCAGTCTGAGGATGATAAGCTAAGCTAAACTTCAACTTGGTCCCCAATGCTGAATGTAGACTACTCCAGAAATGTACTATGAACCGTCCATCCCGATCAGAGATGATAGAAACTGGGACCCCGTGCAGTCGAACTATTTCATCAAGGTATATCTGAGCAAGGCAGTCGACGCTCCAAGTAACTTTGATGGCGATAAAGTGCGCTGACTTGGTTAGTCGATCGATGATGAACCAGACGGCATCGTTTCCCCGCGGCGTCCTCGGCAAGCCAACAACGAAGTCCATAGTGATGTGATCCTATTTCCACTCTGGAATGGCGAGGTTCTGCATCTCCCCGCCCGGTCGCTGGTGCTCGGCTTTGACTTGCTGACAGGCCATACATTTTGACACAAAGAGCGCTACGTCTCTCTTCATGCCGTGCCACCAAAAGACAACTCAAAGGTCCTTATACATCTTGGTGCGGCCAGGATGCAAGGAATATTTTGTATAGTGCGCCTCCGTCATTATCTTCTTTCTAAGTTCTGCGTCGTCCGGTACGCATAGCCGTCCCTTCACGCGCAACACTCCCGACTCATCCTCTGCAAAGTCGGACGCTTTCCCTGTCGATATCAGCTTCCGCATCTTCTCCAGGTATGGGTGGTCCTTCTGTGCAGACTTGATCCTCTCCAGTAGGCTTGGTTCCATCTGCAGTTGCGCTAGTTTCACGTCTCTGAAACGAACTCGGAGTTTATTGCCAATTCCTTCCAAGTCATGCAGCAGTCGATCGTTGATGCATAATGAAGCTAAGTACTTCCGGTTCAGCGCATCCGCTACCACATTTCTCTTGCCCGACGTGTAGTCGATTGATAAGTCATAGTCTTTGATTAGTTCTAGCCATCGCCTCTGCGGCAAATTCAGTTCTTTCTGGGTGAAGAGATACTTGAGGCTTTTGTGGTCCGTATAAATCCTACACGCCACGCCATAGAGATAGTGACGTCACAGCTTCAACGCGAACACAATTGCCGCTAGTTCTAGGTCATGCGTGGGATAGTTCTTCTCGTACGGCTTCAACTTCCGGAAAGCAAAAGATATCACCTTATCCCGTTGCATGAGCACACACCCAAAGCCCTGGCCAGAAGCATCGCTGAAGATTTAAAATCCCTCCGTCCCTTCAGGAAGAGCAAGTATCGAGGCCGAAATAAGCCGTTGTTTGAGCTCCTGGAAGGAAGCTTCACAGTCGTCTAACCACTTGAATACAACTCCTTTCTGGGTGAGGCGAGTCAACGGCGATGCAATCTTCGCGAAGTCCTTCACGAAGCGTCGGTAGTATCCCGCCAAGCCTAGGAAGCTTCGAATTTTGCTAACTGATGTGGGCCGTTTCCAATCAGCAACTGCTTCGACTTTCTTCGGATCGACTGCGATGCCCGTGGCAGAGATGATGTACCCAAGGAATGAGACGCTGTTCAGCCAGAATTCGCACTTGCTCATCTTCGCGTACAACTGATTCTCTCGAAGTGTTTGGAGTATCGTCCGTAGATGCTCTGCATGTTGCGCTCGATCCTTCGAGTAGACGAGGATGTCGTCGATGAAGACTACTACGAACTTGTCAACGAACGGACGGAATACCCGATTCATTAGATCCATGAAGACGGCAGGGGTGATCGTCAGACCGAACGGCATTACCAAGAACTCGTAGTGGCCATAGAGAGTACGGAAGGCAGACTTCGGCACGTCATCTGGCTTGACTTTGAGTTGGTGATAACCCGATCGTAGATCAATCTTCGAAAATATTGTTGCACCTTGGAGCTGGTCGAACAAGTCGTCGATGCGGGACAGGGGGTATTTGTTACAGACGGTGGCTTTATTTAATTCTCGATAGTCGATGCAGAGCTGCATCGATCCATCATTCTTCTTCATGAATTGCACGGGCACACCCCACGACGAGACACTCGGACAGATAAACCCTCTGTCGAGTAATTCTTGTAGTTGTGCCTTTAGTTCCTTCAGTTCTGCAGGGGCCATTCTGTACGGAGCCTTCGAGATCGACCGGGTGTCAAGGAATGTGTCGATGGTGAACTCTATTTCTCGATCGGGCGGCATGCCGGGTAGCTCGTCCGAAAATACGTCTGGGAATTCTGCCACAACGTCGGTCTCTCCCGCGTTTACACCATCCTGTCGTATGTCTCGAACGGAAGCTAGATAGCCTTCGCACCCGGAATGCAGCATCCATCGAGCAGATATTGTGGAGATCACCATGCAGGTCGGCGATGCCTCACCACACGAGTAGCAAAATTCAGGCACTCCAGGTATACGGAATGTGACCTTCTTTTCAGCGCAGTCTATCATTGCGTTGTACGGACCGAGCCAATCCATGTCCAGTATGATGTCGAAGTCCTTCATATCTAGAACTATCGCATCAAGACCGATCTTTTGACCCCTAATACATATGGTTCCTCCCCCGCAGGCTAAGTTTGTGAGTAGTGGCACACCCGAAGGCATACTTACGCTAAGGTCAAGGTCTAACAACATTACAGGGAAATTGTGCTCGGCGGCGAAGTCTGCCGATATGAAAGTCTGTGAAGCGCCTGAATCAAATAACACACGAGCAGGTACATTATTGAAACTCAATATACCTATTACGACAGTGTCGTAAGCGAACGCCTCGTCTCGAGTCAGAGCAGAGACACTCCCCTGAGCATTAGGACGTCTGTCTTGGTTGTTGAGTGGAGTGGGCTGAGGAGGTCGGGGCGCCTGTCCTCGATTTTCTTAAGGGTTTTATTGTGGCGGGATGTTGCGTTGTTGTCTTTTTGCCATGCAGTTTCGAGCTCGGTGGCCCTTTTCTCTACAAAAGTAACATCCTCCTTCGCTGACGAAGCACTTGTCAGTGGTGTGTCCAATGGAGCCGCAAATGGCACAGCGGGGTCATGGATGGTTTTTCTGATAGCCGTCGTGGTTTGGATGCTTTGATGTGTAGTTGTTGCCTCCCGTATAGCTAGGACGTTTGTGATTGGAGTGGCGCACAACGTCGTCAGCACCGGAAGGATACAGGTTCTCAAGGCGGAGAGCGTGATTCAGAGCCTCGCCCATGGTCTTGTACTCCAGGACCCTGACATGCGCACCGATAGAGTGTCGCATACCCACTTCGAACCGTCGCACACGACACTCTTCCGTAGGCAGAAACTGACTAGCAAACTTGGACAACTTGTTGAATTCTGTGACGTACTGTTCTTCTGTCCGGTTCCCTTGCTTCAATTGCATGAATTCATTTTCCTTCGCTTGAAGAACGACTGACGAAAGGTACTGGACTTCAAAAGCTTTGTGGAACGTGGCCCAAGAGATCGGCGCGGTGGTGTTGTTCGGTCGGATCGCTCGCTTGCGCACGGCCCACCAGTCATGCGCGTTCAATCGTAGTTGAAGTTGTGCGCAAGCGACTTGCTTTGATTCTTCAATGCCGAGAAGCTCGAAGTGATCTTCCAGCTCTTCCAACCAGTCAATCGCCATGGAAGGGCCTTTGATACCGCTGAAGGAAGTACGACACGCCTTCTTGAATTCTGACACTTTAAAGTTGTACTTTTTTGGTGCCGTTGGTTGACTCTCGGGCCCCTCCGTATCAACTTCAATGGGTTGGATCGTCGGCACGGTGACGGTAGGCACAGTCGTAGAATTCCCGTTGGCCGCCATTGTCTGGACGATCTGCTGCAGGGTATCCAGCTGCTTTTGTTGAAGTTTGGCATGTGCGTCGAAACGAGCTTCGAAGCGAGCTTCGAATTGGGCCTGTCGTTCCTCTGTCTGTTGATGTCGGTTCTCGGACTGGTTTCACTGCGCCTCCATCATACGCAGCATCTTTTCGATGGTATCGTTGGAAGGTCCGGCCTACGAACGATGTGAACTACTAGAGCCGCTAGAAGCGCTCTGTTCTTGCTCGGCCGTGGGTTCCGTCACTTCTACGATACGAAGGCAAACACATCAGTCACAAATTATTACGGACTCATTGTATGGAACAACTTATCTCATCGATGCGAGGTAAAAGGTTTGAAACTCTAGACACGAGGCCAAAGGATGTAAAGCCGTGCTCTGATACCATTATGTCACGCCCCGATTCCGTAGAATCGATAGTCGTCCCCCGGGCGTGATACCGTGCGAACCTAAATTGCGATCGCACAAGGCACATTCATAAGGTTATCCGAAACACAACATCAAGTTAGAGTACGCAGAGAAATTGATTGACACAATTGAAATAGAAGTAGACTTTTTATTGATAATAACATTTTATTTACATTGACTTCTTTACAATCATTGCCGCGCGGGCTACAAAATGACTCGACTTACAAAACGAACGCTGATGAGATAGTCGTTCCATACATTACATCCCCTTTTTACAAGCAAAAATATAACACTTTCTACCTACTATCGAGACGAGGCGAGTCGTCATCTTCTTTTGGACTAAGTGCGGGGTCTTCTTCAAAAAGAATCCAGAAACACAAGCCTTCACATGCGGACGAGGCTTCAAAAGGGTTCACTTCGCCTTGAGCTTTTAGGTGGCACGCCCTTCGTGGTTGTAGTGCCCCGTCCCGCAAAGTCAATCGGAGGAATCGGAACGCCGACGACGTTGGAACTAAGTCTTACAACGGCTCGCCCGGAGACATCGTTCAGGTGGGGGAGTTTCGGTGAACTTACTCCATCTTAGCTTGCACATAATAAATCGTGTTTTCAACTCGCACAAGTAGGTTAATAAAAGAGCTACGCACCAACATAGCTAAGGGAATAATCCCGTCGGGTCGGAATGTCCTAGAAATGGAAAATGGTCCCACGGTCTGCATAGAAGTCGGCTCAGCGTGCTTTCAAATGACACTCGATCCTTCGATCCCGTGGCTTGGGAGAAGGAAGTTGGCTTAAGTTGTTAAGTTGCCCCGACACTTGAAATAGCCTAAGTCTTAGGCGTCGCCTGCGTAACTGCTTGCTGAAGCAGGCACGGTCCCGTTGTGCAAGGCTTGGCGTAGCCTTCGCATGTCCCGTTGGTCCCGTCGATTCATCCCGATACTTGAATAAGCCTAAGTCATAGGCGTAGCCCGCACGAATGCTGAACAAAGCATGCACGGTCCGGTCCCGCAAGGCTTGGCATAGCCTTCGCACGTCCCGCAAGTTAAGTTATCCTTGTACGGCTTGTTGGCTTAAGTCTAGGCACCCCAGGACTTGGTTGTTAAGTGAACCCCGTGCCTAGCACGTTCCCTCGATGCATAGCTCGGCGTAGCCTTCGCTCGTCGAGTCATGGCCCGTATAAGTCAACAAGAGTTGCTCTAGGCTAACGAAGCCATTCCTAGCGCTATCCCGCTCTAGCTGCGGTTGTCAAGTCAAGTAGTCCCTTGAGAACAAGGCTCGTCGTATAAAGTATATGACTTGAGCGTTAGCGTCGCCTAGAGAATCATGTCTGTCTAAGGCACGAGCCACGGCCGAATACTCTTGAAGCATGCCGGTCCCGTCCGGTCATGTCCTGCTTGAATACTTTTAAGCATGCCGGTCCTGCCCGGTCATGTCCTGCCTGAATACTTGATAAGTTCCGCACACGAGATTGGTCCCGCGGCTTGGAAGTCTCGATAGAATAAAGGAATGCATGGTCATGTTAAGGAAAGACTGGAAAGATTGGATAGATCGAGTCTTGCATGGTCATGGACAACTTGTCGACAAGGTGTAGTCTTCTCGGGTGATCTCCTCCGGGGCACCGGGATCATCCGCCCGGGAGAAGCGAGTGTGGCTCAAAGTAGGATGCTGGATGACCGCATGGGAGTATCGGCGCTTCCGGGGCTAGCTACCCTTAGAAGGGCGGACCGATACCCCCGCCGAGCCATGTCCAAGATAGCTTGAAATTGCTAGTGACCACTCATATAGATGTGTCGGCAATAGCGGCACACCGCGTGTATACCTTTGGATTGTGTCTAGAACTTGATTGCTTGTCTTGTCGGGAACACAATGTTGGGCCCAAGACTGGGCTGCAGCATAGGCACCGTGCTTGGCACGATAGATGGCGTCGGAATGTAAATGGAAAGTGATACTATGGTTCACAAGTCTTGTCTAAGTTAGCAAGTGGGTCTAACGGGAAGGCCGCAAGGCGGTAACACGATAAGTCTGGATAACTTGCGAGGCGCGGCCTCAATCTTGAAGCACGAGCAAAGTCTAAGTAAAGTCTAAGGCACGACCTGCACGAGTCGTCCCGTTGCCGTCCCTTGGCACTTGAATCGTTAGCACAAGAATTGGTCTAGTGGCGCTTGAGTTTAATCAAAGGTCCTGGCACGGCCGAGTTCACGTGAATTGCCCCTCGACAAAGCACAGTCTTGAACAAGTCTAAGTTTGGGATAGAATGTGGCACGACCCTGCCGTCCCGTCTTGAAGTTTGGTCATGTACCTAAGCGATGAGGCACTGCCTCGATCAAAATACACGTTGGCAAGATAGCGTGACCCTGTCGTTGCACGACCTTGTTGTTGCATCGCTAGTTATAAACTGAGACGTCCTCGTCCTAAAATGAATCCTAAGGCAAGACTAGAAAGACAATTGAAAGGGTTTAAGCTGCACAAAAGTAAACGAAACGTGTCGGTTATGCATGGGTGGGCGAGAGGCTCACTCCACCAGTACAGTGGTACTGACACCCACATAGTGTTTCATGTGCAGGCACAGGTAGAAGCTCGTGGCGCGGAGCTCGCTTGGATGCGTCGAGGCATGGAGTTCCTTGGCGAGTCGAAGCGTGCGGCCGCGTGACCCGAAGACTTATAAAGGACATAATGTATGGACATCGCCTTCCGAAGCTTCCGCTGGATTCAAGCATTGTATCGAGAGATGAGAGAGAGCAGAGTGACTTGTAAATGAGTGAAAAGTGAGCCTGAGAGACTTGTAATTGGCCTTGCGCCCATAAATGTAATCCTGTATTCAATATCAATAAAGAGATTCTTTTGAGTTACTTGTGTTCATATGTTCTTCTTTAAATTTCCGCTGCATTGATTCAATGTTTCTGCTTGGGACTTCTTTGCGACGACCCCGTCGCCGCCGATGTAATCGGCCGTTATGGAACTGCCTTGCACGAGCGCAATCTAGGCTCGTGCGGCATCACGCCTTAGCGAGGACGATCGCTCCTACGGGAGCGGGGCGTGACATAATGGTATCAGAGCACGGCTTTACGTCCTTGGACTTCATGTCGAATTTCTCAGTTTGAAAGCTCGTCGTTGGAAAAAGAAGTGCGCGCTCTCTCTCGATTGTCCCTCGGCATGTCCATACAATAAGTCTAAATATTTTCGAAAGCTCGTACAAGCGTTCGACCAAACGCATCGATAGGCAATGGCCTTTGTGCCGAACGGTGTTAACTTGTCTTGAATGAAAACGTATGCTAAAGTTAACAAGTTGCACGTGTGCCCGAATAGTCCTGCATCGACCTTAAAAGTCGTGTTCATGCCTAACTAGTCCAACGTTGACCTTCGCATGTGAGCATGCAAACTTGAATAAAAGTCCGTACGGGATAGCCATGCGCACGGCCTTTTGGCTAAGTTGCGTCGCGTATCGCACACCTCGACTATTGGTGCAAACGAGTACGAGCGATACCAAGTACCGCTCGGTCGGGAACGAGCTACACTTAGAGTGTCTATCGATAGGAATGCTATCGAGTTAACGTTTAGGCGTACACGGAGGATTGCCTTGGATTTCGAGGAAATAGTACGAACGACTTAGCGCGTCGATATGACGCGAACGATTACGCTAGCGATTCGTCGAACGAATCCGAAGGAATATCTTAGAGAATGACGCGAGCGTGATTGAGGACTAGATCGGATGGCTCGAATCAGAGTGGTGTATGGATTTTCTTGGAAATCATTCGAGCAAATATTGAGGATTTCGAGTACGTCGGCGAGGCGATGCGATCGCGCAAAGCCTTAGAACGCGTCACGCTTAGTTGATCGTGACTTTGTGTGTCCCGATCGAGCGTCTCGTTGAACAACTTGCGTATAGGCAACGCGAGTGAGAAAACGATATCGAAGTGATTCAAAACGAAAAAAAAAAGGTCTTGATCGAGAAAACTTAGAGGGTCGCGCGTACGATATCGGATTGATGCAAATGAAATGTGACTTGAGTTTCGAACAATGATCTTGAAACGAGCTTGAGGAATAACGATCGTGCAAATGTCATTGTTCCGATAAATTCTATACTCGGGAAATTGAAACGTGTCGAGGAAATGATAAACTTGGCTCGAGGATTTTCTAGTTGAATGAATGACGGTCGGACTATCGAAATTGATTGGATGAAAATGAAATGCTTGGATTTACTTCGTCGATAACCACAACTTCGACATTCTTGTCTTATACGAGCGCAACTCCAGCCTCGCACATGCGTCGCGCCGATTTGAGACGATCACTCCGCGTGAGCGCTGGTATGGTGATTCATACAGCGGGGGTGATTGACCTAGCTTGGCGTGATAATTTGTATGCTTCGACTTGTGGTTTGACGCGAAGGTGACTCGAAAATGAATTGTGTGTTGGAAGAACCGAATTTGAGGATTGCGTAGGTCCAATCCGCGTATCGAAAATGAGTTAGTCTAAACTCAAACAAGAGTTACGCCCCGATGAGAATGATTATTCTGCGAGTGCGTTGCGTGGTGATTCACGAACCACCGTAGATAATCGGACTCGCGTGAGATTGGGGCACAACGTATTGTCGAGCTAGATGACCTCGTGATCGAATGCACGAATTGGTTAGAGTTGGTGATTTGGATAAAATTGAATATGTGCAACGCATGTATTGATGCGAATAGGTGATCGTGCTCGATGTTTAGAAATCTGAGTGACGCAAGCTTGGGTAGAAAACCCGTATTACCGACTATGGTTTGACCCTAGGATTGGGGTCAGTGTTGGCATTATTGTTGGGGAACTATAATTCCAATCCTGACATTGACTTAGCCTCGAAAAGATTGGCCTAGCGGTTAGGCGAAACGTCCCTGTTGCAAGTGTTATCAATCAAAGGATTGATCTTGAGGATTGGTTTGAATGGATAGTATGAATCACGAATGTAGGAAATCCTGCTCACGAGACTCGGCTGACATGCATATATTTTAGGGACGCCTGGGTATGTGTACGATGCGACTCGAGTGAGAATGTCAACTCTCTATCATGCGGCTTGGTTGAATACATGTATTTTGGGGACGCTTGGAATGCGTGCACGATCCAGCCAAGTGATACGTTGAGTTCAAACACGACTGGGGAACGAGAGTGTCGAGATCTTGAAATCGTGTTAACGGAAAAGATTGATAAGTCGTGCGAGCGTAGCTCGGAATCGAAGGAACGCGTAGGCGAGATGCATACGAATAAGTCTTGGCCATAGAAATGGTAGGATGGCCTGCCCTCAGGAAAGTCTCGAGGACGAGACTTGTTCTGAGTGGTGTATGTTGTAGTGCCTCGTCCCGCAAAGTCAATCGGAGGAATCGGAACGCCGACGGCGTTGGAACTAAGTCTTACAACGGCTCGCCCGGAGACATCGTTCAGGTGGGGGAGTTTCGGTGAACTTACTCCATCTTAGCTTGTACATAATAAATCGTGTTTTCAACTCGCACAAGTAGGCTAATATAAGAGCTACGCACCAACATAGCTAAGGGAATAATCCCGTCGGGTCGGAATGTCCTAGAAATGGAAAATGGTCCCACGGTCTGCATAGAAGTCGGCTCAGCGTGCTTTCAAATGACACTCGATCCTTCGATCCCGTGGCTTGGGAGAAGGAAGTTGGCTTAAGTTGTTAAGTTGCCCCGACACTTGAAATAGCCTAAGTCTTAGGCGTCGCCTGCGTAACTGCTTGCTGAAGCAGGCACGGTCCCGTTGTGCAAGGCTTGGCGTAGCCTTCGCATGTCCCGTTGGTCCCGTCGATTCATCCCGATACTTGAATAAGCCTAAGTCATAGGCGTAGCCCGCACGAATGCTGAACAAAGCATGCACGGTCCGGTCCCGCAAGGCTTGGCATAGCCTTCGCACGCCCCGCAAGTTAAGTTATCCTTGTACGGCTTGTTGGCTTAAGTCTAGGCACCCCAGGACTTGGTTGTTAAGTGAACCCCGTGCCTAGCACGTTCCCTCGATGCATAGCTCGGCGTAGCCTTCGCTCGTCGAGTCATGGCCCGTATAAGTCAACAAGAGTTGCTCTAGGCTAACGAAGCCATTCCTAGCGCTATCCCGCTCTAGCTGCGGTTGTCAAGTCAAGTAGTCCCTTGAGAACAAGGCTCGTCGTATAAAGTATATGACTTGAGCGTTAGCGTCGCCTAGAGAATCATGTCTGTCTAAGGCACGAGCCACGGCCGAATACTCTTGAAGCATGCCGGTCCCGTCCGGTCATGTCCTGCTTGAATACTTTTAAGCATGCCGGTCCTGCCCGGTCATGTCCTGCCTGAATACTTGATAAGTTCTGCACACGAGATTGGTCCCGCGGCTTGGGAGTCTCGATAGAATAAAGGAATGCATGGTCATGTTAAGGAAAGACTGGATAGATTGGATAGATCGAGTCTTGCATGGTCATGGACAACTTGTCGACAAGGTGTAGTCTTCTCGGGTGATCTCCTCCGGGGCACCGGGATCATCCGCCCGGGAGAAGCGAGTGTGGCTCAAAGTAGGATGCTGGATGACCGCATGGGAGTATCGGCGCTTCCGGGGCTAGCTACCCTTAGAAGGGCGGACCGATACCCCCGCCGAGCCATGTCCAAGATAGCTTGAAATTGCTAGTGACCACTCATGTAGATGTGTCGGCAATAGCGGCACACCGCGTGTATGCCTTTGGATTGTGTCTAGAACTTGATTGCTTGTCTTGTCGGGAACACAATGTTGGGCCCAAGACTGGGCTGCAGCATAGGCACCGTGCTTGGCACGATAGATGGCGTCGGAATGTAAATGGAAAGTGATACTATGGTTCACAAGTCTTGTCTAAGTTAGCAAGTGGGTCTAACGGGAAGGCCGCAAGGCGGTAACACGATAAGTCTGGATAACTTGCGAGGCGCGGCCTCAATCTTGAAGCACGAGCAAAGTCTAAGTAAAGTCTAAGGCACGACCTGTACGAGTCGTCCCGTTGCCGTCCCTTGGCACTTGAATCGTTAGCACAAGAATTGGTCTAGTGGCGCTTGAGTTTAATCAAAGGTCCTGGCACGGCCGAGTTCACGTGAATTGCCCCTCGACAAAGCACAGTCTTGAACAAGTCTAAGTTTGGGATAGAATGTGGCACGACCCTGCCGTCCCGTCTTAAAGTTTGGTCATGTACCTAAGCGATGAGGCACTGCCTCGATCAAAACACACGTTGGCAAGATAGCGTGACCCTGTCGTTGCACGACCTTGTCGTTGCATCGCTAGTTATAAACTGAGACGTCCTCGTCCTAAAATGAATCCTAAGGCAAGACTAGAAAGACAATTGAAAGGGTTTAAGCTGCACAAAAGTAAACGAAACGTGTCGGTTATGCATGGGTGGGCGAGAGGCTCACTCCACCAGTACAGTGGTACTGACACCCACATAGTGTTTCATGTGCAGGCACAGGTAGAAGCTCGTGGCACGGAGCTCGCTTGGATGCGTCGAGGCATGGAGTTCCTTGGCGAGTCGAAGCGTGCGGCCGCGTGACCCGAAGACTTATAAAGGACATAATGTATGGACATCGCCTTCCGAAGCTTCCGCTGGATTCAAGCATTGTATCGAGAGATGAGAGAGAGCAGAGTGACTTGTAAATGAGTGAAAAGTGAGCCTGAGAGACTTGTAATTGGCCTTGCGCCCATAAATGTAATCCTGTATTCAATATCAATAAAGAGATTCTTTTGAGTTACTTGTGTTCATATGTTCTTCTTTAAATTTCTGCTGCATTGATTCAATGTTTCTGCTTGGAACTTCTTTGCGACGACCCCGTCGCCGTCGATGTAATCGGCCGTTATGGAACTGCCTTGCACGAGCGCAATCTAGGCTCGTGCGGCATCACGCCTTAGCGAGGACGATCGCTCCTACGGGAGCGGGGCGTGACAGTGGTTCGGGGTACCTGCGTGGAGAGCGAGGATCAGTATATTATACTTTGTACTGGTGCGTGGCAAGTTAAGTTCCAAGCTCTGATTTAGTTGATGAGTCTATATGACTTAGTTCATGAATGTTTCTAACCATCCTAATGAATTTCAAGCGAGCAATGGCAAGCATAATATAATTTACGTTGGAACTTACCCACGGTGGGCCGCGCCGCGCCTTATGAGACTTACCATGTTCTTTCCTGTCAATTGTTATCAATTTTCATACCAAGTGCAATATTACGTGTGATTGGCCACTGGCATAACAAGCCATCCTGGACGTATAGCTTCGTTAATCGGGGTCCTTCCAACGCGGGTAGCGAGCTCCCTTTTGGAAGTCCCCGCTTAATTCGTGCTATCATCCAGCACAACTATACCCTGTTTCCTCCTAGGCTGAAACGGTCCCGTGGCCCCGGGTTGCCGCTCGAGAAAACTATCGCCTTGTCGACAAGTTGTCCTTGACCGTGCAATAGCAAATTTAGTTATTAAGGTATAACCTACGTTCTTTTTGAAAAGCTTGATCATTTTACTGTGTTCGTGCCCTTGCATTCATTCTTTCTTCCGCAACAACACTATCGATTTACTTAAGAAGGGGTCGAGAAGAGAAGGGTCAGCCACTCACCTTGAGTTTACTTGGACGAGAGAACCTTGTTGGTCGCGCTAGACGTCGCCTACGCGATTACCTAAAATCGCACAAGCAACCGATTAGAACACTGCATTATTCAAGAATTTCGATAGGAAATGCGAGTTTGAAATGCAAGCCATGAAAACCATCGAAAACATTCACGAAAATGCATTCAGAAAATAAAGCCAAAACCAACGCAAGCGGCGTAAAAAGTAGAGCAACGAGAGGTCTCTTCCGACTCAGCCGCAGAGTCAATCCTCGAGACGCAGCCTGCTGAATATGGGACTTGGTTCCGAAGAAGACATTCCATAACGAGGAATGGATCTTAATTCAACCGTTCCCGTTCGATCGACTCGGTCGATCCCGACCTATCGGTCCCAACCGAATCAATAGCGACAGTGTTCCTTTCTCGCACACCCCGTGGACCGAGTACGGGGCACGATGTAGGGACGAGGCACTACACATACACCACTCAGGAATGAAGTCATTTAACAAATCCTCAAAACTATCATTTGAATCTAAATCGACTTCTTCAATCCGGTTCGAACCATTCCTCTAATTCCAAGCACGCTCATCTAAAATGCATCGACGATATCGTCACTCGATAGCATCCCTATCGAAAGTCATCCCACTTACTCAACCAAGTCTAACCCAACATTGCTCGAAACATTACGAATCTTGCACTCGACTTTTCTAAGGTCAACACAATCCTTGGTGTATATGCCCAGTCCGACTTAGCCAACCGTGCTTAAGTAAACCATCCTTTTTGTTTTTTTATCAAAAACTGTTCTCCTACGTTTTGCAAAATAGTTAGACTTATTGTATGGACATCCCGTAGGACAATTAAGAGAGAGCGCACCAACGATATCAACTTGCGGAAGCAACAGAGTTTGCGGAAACAACGAAGTTAAAGAATTCAATCGATAGTCCAAGAACGTAAAGCCGTGCTCTGATACCATTATGTCATGCCCCGCTCCCGTAGGAGCGATCGTCCTCACTAAGGCGTGATGCCATACGAGCCTATGTTGCGCTCGTGCAAGGTGGGTTCCATAACGGTCGATTTTAGCGGCTGCGATGGGGTCGTCGCACAGAAGTCCCATGCAGAGACATTGAATAATAGCAGCGGAAATTAGAACAAAACACAAGTCATTTCAAACTACACTTTTATTGATATTGAAACAAAGGTTACAATAGGATGCAAGGCCAAGATTACAAGTCTCTCAAGCTCACTTAAGCTCACTCGTCTCACATTACAAGTCACTCAGCTCTCTCTCATCTCTCAATACAAGTCTTGAACCAGCGAAAGCTTTGGAAGGTGACGTCCATACATTATGTCCCGTATAAGTGTTGACTCCATGCGGCTGCACGTTTCGAATCGCCAAGGAATTCCGTGCCTCGACGCATCCAAGCGAGCTCCGCGCTATGAGCTTCTACCTGTGCCTGCACATGAAAACTATGTGGGTGTCAGTACTCAACTGTACTGGTGGAATGAGCTCCACGCCCACCCATACAAAACCAACACGTTTGATTTACTTCGTGCAACATAGTCCCTTTTATGATTGTCTTTCTACTCTTGTCTTAGGATCAGTTTTAGGACCGACACGTTGGCCTATTCTGTGTCTCTAGACCATCTCGTGCTTGCAAAGACAACGTTAACTCATACCTTGCCTCAAGACCCTTCTCGTGCCAACAACGTTAACCTATCGAGTCGTGTTTGCCTTACGGCTTAAAATCATAGACGCAACTACGTGATGAGGCTCCATTTCCGTGTGACCGTGCTACAAACCCTTGCTGTGGCCGTGCCTCGCAACTCAATGAGACTCGATCATATCGTCGCCTCGTGGCCCTTTGCTACTAAATCATCAACTGACCCATCCGACTTGTGAACTAAGTGTCACTCGACCAACCTTGCCTTACCGCATCTCCTGACATAAACTCATGACAACTCAAACCATAGCTATGCAACTTATATGTCGACAACATAGGACTCGACGTCACATCTTGTGTCGAAGTACGGTGTCTTCGTTGCAGCCAAAACTTAGGCCCAAATATTATCTTCTGACCGAGCACGCATTCGACTCTTGATTCACTTCATCTAATACTCGACTCAGTCCAAAGGCATATACGCGGATCGCCGCCCATGCCGACTCATCTATATGAGGTCACTAGCATAACAAGCTATACCTGGACACATAGCTTACGGTTGGCCGGGACCCTTCCAGCGCAAGGTAGCTAGCCCCCTGGAAGTCCCCGACTAACCCGGTGCTATCGAGTCAGCACAGCTATCACCGTATTTCCTTAGGCCAAAATGGTCCCATGGCCCTGGGTTGCCGTTACGGGGAAACTCTACCTTGTCGACAAGTTGTCCAATGACCATGCAAGACCCTTCATTCAAACTGACGTCTCATACAGCCATTCTACTTTCAGTGTTATCATCTCTTTCCAAAACCAAGTTCAAGTCTTCTATCCTTTAGACCCCTCAAGGACCCCTCGACGACCTACGGTCGCGAGCATTCTTTCCATGTTAACATATCATTTCATTCAACTCAATGCCTATTCGATAGTCCTTTCTCCAAAAACTCATTAAATCAACTGTGGTTCATGCCTTAAACACTAAGTCCGTACATCATGCCTCAGGCCCATCGTGCTCTACGCGACACTATCGCCCAACTCATACTCCATACGACTAGCTTTGAAACCGTAGGACTTCGTGGCTATACTCAGCCGCAGAACTCATAGGACCGTGCTTGGAATGTCTTAGGTCGACCACCATCACTTTGCCTAACTTAATTAAGCCTACAACTTAACCCAAGGAACGAGCAAAGGCTATGTCAAGCCTTGCATCGTGGAAGCGTGCATGCTCTATCGAGCATTTACGCGGACGACGTCTATGACTTAGGCTAATTCACAGTTTGTGTCAAGGACCAACTTTTTCTTCTCCCAAGCCATAGGACGAAGGACCGAGTGTCATTTTTAAAGCACACCGTGCACCAACCCTAAGCCGACCGTTGGACCTTTCTATATTCTAACTCAATTCGACCCGTCGGGATTATTCCTTTTAGCTATGTGAATTTGTCTCTTTTATTATCAAGCCTACTTGTGCAAGTTAAAAACATGCGATTTATTATGTGAAGGCTAAGATGAGGCAAGTTTACCGAAACTACCCCACCTGAGCGAGCGTTCGCCTTGATCGAGCGATGTCTTCGAGCAGCCGTTACAAGACAAAGTTCGAACGCCGTCGGCGTTTCGATTCCTCCGATTGACTGAGCAAAACGGGGCACTACATGGCATAAGTCTAGGCACCCAAATAACTTGTTTGTTTAAAGTCGATTGCGTGCACGGCATATTCCTTCGACGCAAGGCTTGACGTAGTATTTGCTCGTCAAGTTGATGTACGATTAAGTTAGGCTAAGTGATTCTAAGCGATCAAAGATATTCTAAGAAATGTTCCATGTTTTCTACGATTGTCGATATTACTTGGTATAAAAAATGATAACAATTGACATGGAGTCAAGACTTATACGGGACATCATGTATGGACGTCGTCTTCTAAAGCTTCCGCTGGTTCAAGACTTATATTGAGAGATGAGAGAGAGCTGAGTGACTTGTAATGTGAGATGAATGAGCTTGAGTGAGCTTGAAAGACTTGTAATCTTGGCCTTGCGTCCCATTGTAGCCTTTGTTTCAATATCAATAAAAGAGTGTTTTGAAATGACTTGTATTTCGTTCTAATTTTCGCTACTATTATTCAATGTCTTTGCATGGGACTTCTGTGCGACGACCCCATCGCAGTCGCTGAAATCGGCCGTTATGGAACCCGCCTTGCACGAGCACAATCTAGACTCGTGCGACATCACGCCTTAGCGAGGACGATCGCTCCTACGGGAGCGGGGCGTGACATGCCACAAGCCGCACGATACAACTTAGCTCGTGGGACGAGCAAAGGCTATTCCAAGCCTTGGATGATGAGACCGTGCATGCTTTATCAAGCGTTATACGGACGACGTCTATGACTTAGGCTAACTCTTTGCTTTGTGGCGAAGACCAACTTTTTCCTTCTCCCAAGCCACGGGACGAAGGAACGAGTGTCGATTTTGAAAGCCATCGTACAACACTTTCTAAGCCGACCGTGGGACCTTTTTTCATATTCTAACTCAATCGACCCGACTTGGGATTATTTTCTTGGCTATGTGGATTCATCTCTTTTATTATCAAACCTACTTGTGCATTTGAAAACTTTTGTTTTATTAGTGCGAAGGCCAAGCTGAGGCAAGTTCACCGAAGCCACCCACCTGAGCGAGGAGTCGCCTCGACCGAGCGGATCTTCGAGCAAGCCGTTGCATGGCTAAGTCTAAACGCCGTTGACATTCCGATTCCTCTGATTGACTGAGCGGGACGGGGCACTACACCATAGCCGTTTAGCAAAGTCATAACCTGCAAACTCTTTTATCGAGTTTTTCGACAACTTTACCAGTAATTGTGAATAATGCAGATTATCCTTAGCTGACCACGTTAGTATATCATGGTGTCTAATATGTGTTGAGGCGTGGTGCTCATCTCAGGTTCGACCATCTTTTAACTTAAAAAGTTGAGCAAATTGTGTTCATAGAGTAGGTATAGGGTATTACAATGACCCTCATAGTAGTTATTGCCCTTTAGTGTCATTAATCCTTTGGTGACCTCGATGACTACTGATTTGGTAACCATTTGAAAGATAAATGAACGTATTATGTTAATTTATCAATTTTGAATGTCATAATTTTTCTTCACCTAGCAAACTATTTTTCAAACAGAAATCATCTTTTGAGGTAGTAAAACCTGAAACAAGTGTTTTTTTTACTTGAAAATAAATCTTTTATCCCCAAAAGTTCACAAACTTTATGAAATTCTTCGTTGAGATGGGTTTGATTCTCTTATAGAATCATCTACGTGTTCTAGTTACCGTAATTGAACAACATAACTAAAACATATCTCTTATCATTGCATTTAAGACTACGTTCATATTACACAAATACATCTCGGTTGTGAAGCCTCCTATGAACGAGGAAGCTCATTGATTATGCCGCATGAGATATCCTATAAGGGATGGATAATTAGAAGATAATAATAACTCGGGAAGGAAGTTACTGTGGAGGTAGAGATAGGTTTATAGAGTTGGATCTCCATATGTGAGCAACCTCCTATTTATAGGCAATATGGAAACCCTAATTATGGGTCATCCCACATATGGATGGATAGCCTAGACCCAGCCAACTTGGTTGGCCACATTCTGTTGAGCCAGACCCCGTTTGGATCAGACTAGACTAGTCCAGTTTGGTCCAATGCCAACATGTATCAATACAACTTATAAGGTGACTAAGTCATAGTACCCCATCTTACCTATATTCCATATCTATAGTGTCTTTATTTGTATCATATTCATGCAACATAAGTTGCACAATATTTTAACTCACAAACGTAGAAGAATATGGTTTGGCCGACATTCATGTCCATTATGACATATTTTTGAGACAAGTACCAATAGAGTTAGGATTTATTTCTAGGATATTGGTGGTGAGAGACAACGATTGTATACTTATATTATATTCAAATACATAGAAACCAGTTTTATAGGTTTAGATATTTATATTTTGAGATAGATTGAACTTTTCTTCTTGCAAATACCATGTTGAAGCCCTTGTTGCTTGCACATATCTCTAAGTTAAGCAGGATGAGGATTGTATATTTATATTATTCAACAATTTTATTTACTTGCAGATTGAGGTGTACTTTCAAATTATTGCACATAAGAAGAAATTCTCCAATTTGAGTATGTTGTTTTCTTTCCTAAAATTTTGTATACAAAACCCCTTTTCGGGTGGTTCATCCCTAGATATATGTTGTTGTCGTTATCATACTTCTCCAACATGTAAGTTTTCTGACATGTAGGACGAGATGAAGGATGCGAAGAAAAAGAGAACGAATGTTGTTATAAAAACATATATAATCAGGAAGAAAGAAAGTAAAATGGTTTAAAATCATAAATTAGAGGGGAAAAAAGCATCTCATCTCATCGTCTTGTTCTAATATATTCTAGCTTCATCTAACACTATTGTTGCCAACTAGTGGTCCTCTGTGTTTCACCAAGTAGATTCGTTCACCAAGTGGATTCATCTTGAGCAATACGTTCAAATATGATGCTTCTTCTTGGATTTGGTGCTTTGTTTTCTTTTTCTCATTATTCGGACAACCTATAAGAAGGTCGACGAAGCAAGAGGGTCCTAGGTTGCAACTCCTACCCCTCCGACAATGACGATGAGTAAGAAATTTATAGAGCTTCGTTAGGATAGAAAATTAAAGCTTATATTTCTTCTATTATGGACTATTTATATAGAATGGGGATGGAAGGTATGCTTGGGCCTAAAGTTTCTTTATTTACGAGTTTACTTGTAGATATTTCTTTTGGTTCCTCCTATAGTGAGACTTATTTGTTAATAGAATATAATTTCTTAAACTTTTTTAAGCCCGATTTTACACAATAGTTTGAACTGATTTTTATTGGAATATGTTAATCTTTTGGTAATAATTTTAAAATTTGACTTTGTCAGCAAACATGACAGCTGTCATGTCAAACAACACGGAACCGTCACGTAAGTAGGAATATTTTGCAGGAATATTTTGGAAGAATTTTTTTTTAATAAATAATATGAAATTGAAAAGTACAATAGCAAATCATAATTGACTATTCTTTTTTTTTTTTGAAATCACACGCACACACACAATTGGGGGGCTCGAACCTTGCCGGCCCCTCCGGATGTCCGCTCTAATACCACTAGGCTAGAGAGCTCGGACATCATAATTGACTATTCCAAAACTGATATTTAAAAAATGGCCCAGTGGCTCGACGGCTCATGCTGATGTACCTTCTCGGTCAAGATATGCACACTCATCCTTACTTAACTCCACGTTATAGATTAATTATAGATTTTCATACTGGGAGAACTTAATTATACAGGAGCCATCCGTGACGTGCCTAAGAAATTGATTGAGCACACAGTTCAAACACAAGGAGCCAGTCTTCAATTTTACCAAATCAAAAGTCCAGCTCTTGACACTTTCCTTCCATGATTTCAAAAAAACCCCTCTGAATTTTACTAAGTACAACGACTTCAAGCAACCAGTATATATACACACACCGACAATCCAATAACTAACATAAGCTCCTCTCTCACCAAAGCAAAGAACTCAAGATGGCAGCTCTACAAGCTCAGAATTTGCTACTACTGTCAGCAACATCAGCCCCCCCTTGCCGACGCAGAAGGCTTCGGGCTAGCCTCCATGCACCTATCAATCCCACGAGGAAGAATGGCAGCAGCATGTCCCTTCCCAAGCTGCCATCCCAGCAGGTCATGACCATGGATCACAAGTTGGCACTCGTAAGAGAAATCCAACCGCAGGCTAACGAAGAAGAAGAAGAGCTGGTCTCTGTCACCAAGCTCCATGCGATTGCGGAAGCGGTCGCTGACCGAGCGGAGATGCACTCCATCATCGGAGAGCAGCGCAACAACTGGAACGCACTATTCCTCAACTCCATCAACTCCATCACCCTCACAGCCTCGCTTATGGCCGGCATCGCATCTGTTCCGATAGGCGACGAAACGCCCTACATCTTGCCTCTGAAGGTTTCATCGGTCATACTCTTCACCGCAGCCGCAGGAATGATGGCGGCGGTCAACAAGATCCAGCCCTCGCAGCTCGCCGAGGAGCAAAGGAACGCGACGAGACTGTTCAAACAGCTTGAGAGATCTATCCATACCACTCTAGCTCTCCACAATCCTACCGAATCGGACGTCGAGGAGGCTCTGGAGAGGATCAACGCGATCGAGCGAGCCTACCCGCTCCCTTTGCTCCCGTTGCCTGACAAGTTCCCGAAGGTGTTGAAACCTACCGTATGGTGGCCGAAGCTAGATTTAAAGAAGAACCAGCAGCAGCAGCAGCAGCAGCAGCAGCAGAAGAAGAAGAAGAGGAGCGACAACAACGGTTGGAGCGAGGAGCTGGAAGAGGAAATGGCAGGCATTCTTCGAGTACTGAAGACGAAAGACCAGGAGCAATACATGACATGTGGTGAGCTGGTTACCAAGATTAACCGGACGTTGGCGGTGTCAGGTCCTATACTTGCCGCCATAGCCGCCATCGGGACTGGTCTAATCGGTTCGTCGACCGTTCACGAGCCGTGGCCTGCACTGATCGGGGTCGCAGGAGGAGCCCTCGCGACCGTGGTGAACACGTTGGAGCATGGAGGGCAGATGGGCATGGTGTTCGAGCTGTTCCGCAACTGCGCTGGCTACTACGTGCGTCTGGAAGAGGAGATTGAGAGCAACTTGAGGGAGAGAGACGTGCAGAAGAGGGAAGATGGAGAGCTGTTTCGAATGAAGATGGCTCTGCACCTAGGGAGGAGCCTGTCTGAACTCGAGGGTTTTGCTTCGTATGCTTCTGCTTCGTGTGAAGATGATGACATAAAAGAGTTTGCTGGGAAGCTCTTCTGAACATATGTATACCTTAGCCTTTCTTACAAATAGTTAGTTTGACATGTATGTATATATATCAAGTCATCCATCACAATTTAATTTAATTGTAAGATGAAAATTTTGTCATTTTTAAAATGTAATTAATTAAAGTGGATGTAATTCATATATGGGTGGAATCAACCATTTTAGAAGGCACATAGCTGCAGTCAGAATTGCATATCCCCAATATGAGATTGAAAGATTGGCTTGCACTATCGTACTCCTAACCATGTCGATTAGTGACCTATTTCTCCTTTTGGTAACACAATTTTGTTGCGCTGCAAGGAAGGGTCATCTAGGCAATCCCCTTACTCTCACAGAATTCTCGAAACTCTTCTAATAATTATTTGTTGTCTTAGTCGCAAATCATTGATCTTTACGCTTAGTTAATTTTTTACTTCAAATCCATAGCTTTTGGAACAAGCGACTGCTTTGTAATGATTTATTACTAAATACACCATATGCGGAATAGTCATTATAAATGTGATAAAATATGAAGATATGTTTCTAGCCTTTTTGTTTAATCATCCACAAATATTGGAGTGTATTAATTGTAATGGTATGTGTGGTGGCCTTTTTGGCATTACTGAATGTTTTTTTGTGGCTTTTCTCTCAAAGTTGTACTCAAAAGAGGACATCTTCCTCACCACCGATCTCAATAGTCGAGCTTGTAATGTCCCGTTCCGCTCAGTTCAACCGGAGGAATCAAAATACAACGGTGTTTGGAGTTGACTATGCAACGACTTGCTCGTAGTTCCGTTCGGTCGAGGTAAATCCTCGTTTATGTGGGTGCTTCGATGAACTTATCTCAGCTTGGCCTCCACACTGTGATGCTCCGCTCCGTGAAGGCACTAGATAAACAGAGAGATTGGATTACTGGCTCTGCAACAGAAGACGATTCATCTGGGTGAGTGGACAAAGACGCATTTTATGATTCGCTTACGCCTAATAAGAATCTGAGTTTTTGAATGAATGTTATTGCTAATAACAAGATAGTAAATCATTGAGAATGCTAGTACAATAAGTATGCTTGTATCACATGTTGATATACTAAGAACAGGGAAAAGAGATAATTTACATGCTAAGAGTATGATTGTTGTCTGCTAATAAGAAACGAACTGTTGCCATGTTAAATCAGTGAGATGAACTGTTGCCATGCTAACAAGAAGAGAAAAGAGATTGCTTATATACCCCAAATTTGTATACTTCAATGGTAAAATGATACGCTATATCTGCACAGAACTGATTATTATGTTTCAAATAGATGAATGATTACTTGTCCCTCAAAGATGTTCTGAATACTAGACATGTGCAGACGGACTTGTACATGTTGCAAAGGAATGAAATATGTAGGAGCTTCGGCTCTATGTTATTTAGGAGCTTCGGCTTTGTATCAAGAAGGAGCTTCGGTTCTGAGTTATCTAGGAGCTTCGGCTCTGTATCAAAGAAAAGAAAAAACACTAAGAGCCCCATAGAGAAAATTGGTGCCGGTAATTAAGAGCCCTATAGAGAAAATGGGAGCCGGTAATTAAGAGCCCCATAGAGAAAATGGGTGTCGGTATCTGAGTCCATGAGCTATGAGCTGAACCGGAGAGTCACAAGCTGCCAATCGAATCTACATGTGTCATTTATGTCTTGCTAAGAGCTAACAATGCAGAGACGAACATGAATTGTCAAATAGGTATATTATGTTTGCTAATCCTTGTCTTGTGTAGGGATGGACTGTCGGCTATGGTAAGAATCACTGAAAAAGTAATACATTTGTTGCTTAAGTTCCTGAACATGAGTTGCTTAAAGAATAATTTGTTACCAAGAATTTTTATGTTCCTTCCGAAGAAAACATCTGATAATCGTGCTTGTAATATGACCCTGAGAATGTCTTGAATAAAAGAAAAAAATGCCAATGCTTTTGTCCCTAAAAAATGATTACGGTTCATGAAACACGCTGCGCACATCACAATAAATGAGTAGTCATCGTGCATGAAATGAATAGTCCCTTGTATGCTTGAATGAAAGAAATAAACTGTGGCTTTTCAAAGATATTTTCAAAAGATGTAATTTGACTCTAAATATGCATGAAATGAACATAGGTAAAAGTAGCAAGATCCATCACAAAAAATATTTTCTCAATAAATGAATTAGTAATCATTTCAGACAAATGTAGCCTTTGTTCACAATCACTAGTATGCTGATACACTGATCCATCCTCAGGAGCCAAAAATCAGAAGAGATGCCAAGAGAAGGTCATTTGTTGCAAAGAGTTAATTTTGTATATAAAGGGATGTAATGTATGGAATGAAATCATTATAATCTGTAATATTTCTGAGAGAATGTAAGAATTGTATCAGAGAGAATTGAGAGCTTGTAATATATTCAAATGAAATCAATAAAGAGATATTATTTCTGCTACCATGTGTTCAATTATATTCTGTAATGTGTTCGATGTTGCTTCAAATATCTGCAATATGTTCCACTGCGTATTGTCTATCTTATCTATCTTGTCTTGTTACAGGTCTTGGCCTTGTATAAGTACAACTTAGGCTTGCATGGCATCACGCCTAAGCGAGGACGAGCAGTCTCAGAGAGTCCGAAGCGAGGACGAAAGGACTCTGCAGGATTGGGGTATGACACACACTAATAAATGAAAATTTTTATTATACTGAATAGGCTTGATAATAAAAGAGATGAAACCACATAGCTAAGGGAATAATCTCATTGTGTCAAATGTGTATAGAACTTGGAAGTGTTAGCTTGTTGCCTAGATTTCAATACACGATGGTTTTTAAAGTGGCACTCGATCTTCCGACCGAATGTATTGAATTAAGCAAAGTAACGCCACGGGCTCTCGACTTGATGTCATAGCAGACATGTCCCCACGATTCCACTGCTTATCATAGCATCATGTTCCACGGACTCATTGTTGGTCTTATAGAAGATGGCACGTTCCCACAGTTTCATAACTAATTTTAGTGATATGTCCCCATGGTCTCACATTTGTCATATAGAGTATGACACGTTTATAAAACTTTATGGAACATGTTTTGTTCAAGTTGGGCTGCAAGGCTCACTACTAAAATATCATCAAATAGCGACGTACTGTAGCGACGACAATAAATGGCGTCGCCAGTAGCGACGTCGTTTTAAACACGTCGCAAAACGTCGCTGTCTAGCGACGTTCTGCGACAGGAGGGTACTACGTCGCCGAAAAGCGACGTTCAGCGACATATTTTATGTACATGTCGCCAAGTTGGCGACGTTTAGCGACGTCAAAACGTGACGTCGCTAAGTTATTTTACTTAGGGCACGCAGCTGTCTTCTTTCCCCCTCATTCTCACTCGAAAACCCGAAAATTTCATTTCCCCCCCCCCACCCCCCCCGGCGACTCCTTTCCCCTCTGTCAGTGCCCCCCCCCGGCGACCCCCTCCCCCCCGACGACTCCCTCCCCCTCCGGCGAGCTCCTCCTCCTCGAGATCCTCCTCCTCGAGCTCCTCCTCCTCTTCCTCAGGTAAACCCTAACCTAACTCCTCTCCTTCCTCCTCCTCCTCTCCCACGGACACACACACACGCACACGGACACACACGGACACGGACACACATGCACACACACACAGACACGGACACACACACACACACGCACACACACACACAGACACAGACACACACGCGTGGACACGTGCACGAGACTGCACTGTGTCATTTGTGTTCGTGTGTGTTAAAAGATAATTTGGACACGATTGTGTCATGTTTTGGTGTTTTGGTGGACACTCGACACGTGTGACTCTATGACACATACACATATCATTACCAACCATTAGATTTTGCTATTAATTGAATTTGGATTTCGAATTTGGTTTATCCCCAATTTTCTGATACGTAGTTCACTATATATTAATTTTCTGAGATTAACATTGGTTTAAACTGATTTTGAATGATTAAACCATTATGATTAATCCCATATCTTCTCTGAGAATTAATGTACATGTTAGGGTTCACATTGATTGGGGATTCTTGGGTTTTCGTATGCCATTGACTGTCAAAACTGAGAACAGTTTTAATACACTGTTTTCACATATTGGCACACACACATTACACTGAATTTTCTCGAGAAATTATGCACTGTTTACACCTATCTACACACACACATAAGTGTAACCTAAGAATATAAACACACACTACTGCTATCTACTGATTTTCCTGAGATTGATACACTGTTTGTGTATACTGTTTCTCTTATAGCTCACTCACATTACACTCAAAACCGAGAATAGCTAATTCACTCACACTATTGATTCCTATGTACACACACACATTGAGACACCTAGCCCATGTTATGTACACACACATGGCACACTTTACCCTATATACATATACCCTATTGTACACACACACTGTTAGCACACCACACACATGACACACACACATATATATACGTGTCAATCTGAGAACAGTTTGTGCATTGTTTCCTCATATTTTATATATATATATATATATATATATATTGCAGTCCATATTATCTCTTCATATCAGTCCAGGCATTTATTTAGTTCCAGTACTATTATTTGTCTTGTATTCAGTTGTTCAGTCCCATGACTGACATATAGATTAGGTATTGTTTGGTTGAAGGATTACCTTTTTAGTTCATTCCACCCTTGCACATCGACATTATGTTGGACACGTACACATAGCCTAGATGGTATTGTATACATATATACATAACTATATCATGTAACTCATATGTGATATCGGCATATAGCCTATGTTAGAGTGTCTAAATATATGAAGGCATGAAAGTTGCCTTGTCTTGTAATATAGGCATATAGTATATACATGCCTATATATATATATATTATATGTATATATCTATATAGATATTACTTGTGTGTATGAGATAGCTTGAGTTGACTTTGGTCATTATTGGTGCTTGAATTGATCGGAACAAAGACCCCCAATGTCGGTATCGGTCAATATTTGGTATCGGTCGGTATCGGATCGGAACATGCCAAACCGTATCGGTATCGGCCGTATCGGATCGGTATCGGCCGATACTTTAAAATTATATGAAATAGTAGTAACCCCCAAGGTTGACTATTTTAACTGAAAGTCAAAGTAGAGTAAACATCTGACCTAGATTGGACTAAGAGTTGACAAAGTCAACTATAGGTCAACCCTTGACCTAGTTTGACCTTGTTTGACTTTGTTTGACTTAGCTTGACCTTGTTTGACTTTGTTGTCTTCATGTTTGTTAAATGACACCCAGATACTAGTTTTAGTTGTTTAAATGACACCCAGATACTAGTTTAAGTTTCAGTTTGCTTTGTTAACTCACTATTGCTCATTACTTGGTAGGTCATGACTAGAAATAGGATATTTGACTTAGATTTGACCTTGTTTGACCAAGGTTGACTATTTAACCTTAGTACAACCTAGTTTGACCTAGTTTGACCTTGTTTGACTTTGTTTGACTTTGTTTGACTTAGCTTGACCTTGTTTGACTTAGTACAACCTAGTTTGACCTAGATTGCATATCATTGTTATTAGTAACTGTCCGCTACTAATGTGTGTCCCATAATAAGACATAATATACGAATTTGTGCCTGTTGGATAATGTGTGTCCATCTTTGCAGAATTATTTCCAAATGGATATGAATTACTACTTGCGGAATCGTTCATGGATGTACAATCGTCGTGCTGATGATATGTGTGGTGTACGGGATGAATACATAGCGGGAGTAGAGCAGTTCCTGCAGTTTGCTAAGGCGTTCCTTCAGTACATGGACAGCACCAAAATTAAGTGTCCGTGTGTGAAATATCATAACGTGAAATATTATCCAGAAGTGGAAGTGACATATCATTTGTACTCGAGGGGTTTCACGCCTAATTACTATCAGTGGACCGCACATGGAGAACTTGTGTCTTTAGCATCAGAGCCGGAGCCTTATGTTGAGCCGTATATGCATGCGGGACCTAATTTTGTTTCAGATAATCATGCATACGACGACGGGTGTGCGAACATGGTTTTCGACGCTGCGGGGCCTAGTTTCGTTCATGATGCACCTGAGGAGGCACCGAACGCCGATGCTGCACAGTTTATGGAGTTGTTGGAGAATACAAGGACTCCATTGTATCCTGGTTGTGAGGATCATTCACCGTTGGAGGTGGTTACAAGACTGTTGAGCATTAAGTCAGATTTTAACATGTCGCAAGAATGCTACAACCAAGTGTTGGAGTTGATTATAGAGATCTTGCCGGCGGGTGCTAAGTTGTCTAAAGACTTCTACCGGTCTAAGAGGATGGTGAGATCGCTCTGGATGGGATACGAGAAAATCGATTCCTGTCGCAATGGGTGCATGCTGTACTACAAAGACGACAAGGACGCAGATGTGTGCAGATTTTGTGGTGCTGATCGCTATAAGACAACTAGTACAGGAAGGTCTACCGGTGCAAGAAGACCGATCGATTCAATGTACTACTTGCCTTTAACGCCGCGGTTGCAAAGATTATTTATGGTGAAAGAGACGGCCAAAAATATGAGTTGGCACATGCGAGAACAGATTGAAGGAGTGTTGGATCACCCATCCGATGGAGAAGCGTGGAAGCACTTTGATCGAGTGTATCCAGATTTTGCTTCAGATCCGCGAAATGTCAGGTTGGGACTATCTTCTGACGGTTTTACTCCTTTTGGTCTTTCGGGATCCCAGTATTCGTGCTGGCCTGTGATTGTTACTCCGTATAACCTACCGCCTTGGATGTGCATAAAGACTCAGTACATGTTTCTAACCGTTATAATTCCTGGTCCGAACAATCCCAAGAGGAACATTGACGTGTACTTACAGCCTTTGATAGATGAGTTAAATCAGTTATGGGAAGTAGGCGCTAACACGTACGATGTTTCCAGGAAGCAGAATTTTCAGATGAAGGCAATCCTTATGTGGACCATCAACGACTTTTCGGCCTATGGAATGTTATCTGGATGGAGCACTCATGGCCGTCTCTCATGTCCGTATTGCATGGACCGTAGTAAGGCTTTCCGCTTGAAACACGGCAGAAAGTCGTGCTTCTTTGATTGTCATCGACAATTTCTGCCAAAAGATCATCTGTTCAGAAGGAACAGAAATGCTTTCCGTGCCGACGTTGTAGAGAAGGGTGATCCACCGCCAAGGTGGTACAGAGACACGATATGGGAGGAGGTTAAAGATTTTTCAAGTGCTATCGAAGATCCTACAATTGGGTACAAGTGCGATGGATTTGGTAGAGTTCATAACTGGACAAAGAGGAGCATATTCTAGGATCTGCCATACTGGAGTACCAATCTGATCAGACATAATCTTGATGTCATGCATATTGAGAAGAATATGTTTGATAACATAATTAATACTGTGATAGACGTAAAGGGAAAAACGAAAGACAATCCCAAGGCCAGGTTGGACTTAAAAGAAATATGCAAACGCCCTGCGTTGTATTTGATACAGCAGAATGGAAAACAGTTCCTTCCGAAGTCAATTTTCTCGCTGGACAAGGAGGATAAAGTGAGACTTTGTCGGTGGATCCAGGGCCTAAAATTTCCAGACGGATATGTGTCAAATCTGAGAAGATGTGTCGATCCGAAGGAAAACAAATTGACGGGTATGAAGAGCCACGATTGTCACGTATTCATGGAGAGGTTAATTTCGATTGCATTTCAGAAATTCTTACCGTAAGCAGTTTGGGATCCATTGACGGAGCTTAGCATATTCTTCAGGAATCTTTGTTCTAAGAAATTGCTCGTTGATCGTCTAGAAAAGCAAGAGAAGGACATTGCGGTAACACTATGCAAGCTAGAGAGGGTGTTTCCTCCTGGATTCTTCGACTCTATGGAGCATTTGCCGATTCATCTATCCTATGAGGCACGTGTTGGTGGACCCGTCGAATATCGATGGATGTACCCATTCGAGCGACATTTGAATCACCTAAAAAGAAAGGTGAAAAATAAGGCACGGGTCGAGGGTTCTATTTGTGAAGCCTATGTTCTCGAGAAGATTACAAACTTTTGTTCGATGTATTTCAAGCCTCATGTTGCTACTAATAGAACGAGAGCTTCCAGAAACGACGAGGGAGATCATGAAAGTAATGATACAATACTGAAGGTATTCAATGCTCCAGGAAAGCCATCGGGTAAGATGAAAAAGAGATATCTGAACGATGATGAGCTAAGGGCTTCTCAGGTGCATGTATTACTCAACTGCAACGAGGAGGAAGTAGAGAAACTGGAGGGGTAAGTAATTAATACGTCTATATTATTTTAATAGTATTAATTATTATACTATTATATTAATTAAATGATGTTATTTTCAGCATATTTAATGATGATGTGAGGTCGGGTAGGCCACACATAACAGAAGAAGAACTAGAACAAGAAATGAGGCGTTATTTTCCATCATGGTTGAGTACATATGTAAGACTTGAGAACTCTGTAATTACCTTTTTGTATATGCACTTGATTGAGAATGAGCTTAATTGCTTCTTTCGTGGTATTTAGGTCGATCGTCCATACGCAAGACTTGAGAATGAGTCTATTAGAACGCTAGCCAAGGGACCAATTTATGCTGCAAAAATATGGCCAAGCTACTATGTTAATGGGTTTAGGTTCAAGTCAACAACTTGCCCGATCAGAGACAACTTTGTGGATCTCGATTCCACCAAAAATAGCTGTTTGTGTATCAGATCTTCGAACTACAAAGATGTTGATGCGGGCAACGATTTCTATGGCATGTTACGGGAGATCGTGGAGCTGACATATAGTTATGGAATAGAGCCTGCTAAGATTGTGTTATTCAGGTGTGATTGGTTCGATCCGATTGAAGGTCAAGGTTGGAAAGTAGACAAGCACGGTCTTGTTGATATAAACTATCGGCATCGATATCAAGCCTATGAACCATTTGTCCTATCAAGTCAGGCTCAGCTCGTGTACTTCACAAGTGATCCTAAACGGGGAACAACAAGGTCGGACTGGTAGGCAGTATGCAAGACCAAAGCTAAAAATACCTTTGAGGTTGACGATATAGCTTATCAACAGGATGAACTACCTCTTGTAACAAATATTATAGAAGTGGACACGACGGAAGTTCCCTATTACACATCTAATTGTGTAGAAGAAGTAGAATTATCTGAAGAGAAAGATGCAGATGAAAGTGAAGATGTAGAGGAGGAAGAAGAAGAAGAAGAAGAAGAAGAAGAAGAAGAAGAAAAGAAGAAGAAGAAGAAGAAGAAGAAGAAGAAGAAGAAGAAGAAGAAGAAGAAGAAGTAGATGAGCTAAATGAACTAGATGAATTTTAGAAGAGGATTAAATCTGTACGTTTGTTTTATCATCATATTTGACACTTTAGTGACACTTCTATCATATAAATCTGTGACACTTCAGTGACACTTTATTGACACTTTTATTGACACTTCAGTGACACTTTTTGACTATGATATTTTTCAAAAATCTGTGATGTCTATCATATAAATATATTTTTTTGTTTTATTGTCATATGTTTTATTGTCAGGTATGACTAGACCATCTGGACGACGCGGAGGATTATATATTAGGCAGCCCTGTCAGCCTCAGGGCTGGGGATGGAGAGGGCAGTTTCGTACCCTCATCCTCATCTCCGAGTATGCCAGTGTACCGTTCTGTTCCCGGTCCATTATCGGGACAGGCTAGTTCTAGCAGGTTGGCGACTCCTCCCTCGTCGTCCAGCCTTCCTGATCCCTCGTCCAGCATCCCTGATCCCCCGTCCAGCATTCCTACTGTCGACGGCTCTATGGAGGGAGCCCACGCCGATCATATGGAGGACGGCGATCAGACTGATCCTGCCCAGGCAGGAGGTGAGAGCGACCCTCCATGCGCTCCCCCGGGCGAGACGCGTATGGAGATTTGGACGGACGGGCCTATAAAGTAAGTTAATTAATTATTATATATTTCTCAAATGATTATATGTACATATATATTCATAAAAAATTATTATTGTATAGATATCGGCCTTCTGTAGTACAGAGACAGCTGGGGACATTTGTGAGGCAGAACTATGGTGGGCCTTGGCTCAACTACTCAGATGCTCCCGCAGATAGGAAGGCCTTTTGGTTCGCCCACTTCAAGGTAAAAAATTTGTTTATTTTTAAATTTTAATAATCATTTGTGTATATTATACAACTTTTGTATTTTACTTCTTGTAGAGGACCTATTTCTATCCACCACACCGGACGGCGAGGATCGAGGGCCAATTTCCTGCCGTCATAGCCAAGCTCATCCGTGATGCGATCGACGACCAGAAGCGTCGTGATCGCGCCGGACGTCCGATCCAGGGTTGGATTACGCCAGAGCAGTGGACTGCGATGAAGGCTAGATTCAGCGAGCGCCAGTACCAGGAGCGGTCTGAGAAGGCCAAGGTGGCACGGTCGAGCGCCGGTAAGTGGTGTGGTGGCTCCATTCCGATGACTGGAGCATTTTTGTCGTCTGGTACGTTTCCTATGACGGACATTAATTTATATATAGTTCGATATAATGTTTAATACTAATAATAGATAATATATTTTAACAGGTAAAGAAGGGTGAGGACCCGAACATGGTGACCGTCTTCCTGGTCACCCATCGGAGGGCTGTGGACTTCATTGACGAGAGGGCGACGCAGGCATATGTACGTTCTATTCAACTAATATTAACCTGACTATAATTTAGAAAACAGGAAAATAGATATCAATATAGACTTTAGTAAACACTTACACGTTAGCAAACATGTTCTAGGCCGAGTTTGTTCGGCTACAGAAAGAGGCGGCTGATGCTGCTAGCTGCTGTTAGTGCGCAAGCAGAGGGAGGGGCTGGTACTTCCTCCCAGCCGCCTGCAGAGCCATCGCCGGATGAGCTCTGGATGACCACCGTTGGCGGTCTTCAGAAGGGTACGTACTACGGTACGGGATCCTACGGCAGCGTATTTGGCTTCGGAGTCATCCCGGGCCCCCTCTGTCAGTGCGCAGTCTCCGACTACGCAGGCATCAGTCATGAGCTGAGGATGTTCGTCGTCAGATCGAGGAGCTGCGTCGCGAGTTGCAGTAGCAGATTTCTGATGCGGTCGAGCGACGATCCGACCCTCCGATCGTCACCGGACGATTTGATGCGGTCGAGCGCAGTATACAGGAGCTGATGAGTCTGCATCAGGCTGCAGCTGCCAACTTGCAGATGCTCACCGAGTCTACGTAGCGCACGGAGCGTAGACAGGTCGAGCTGGACGGATCGCGGAGGAGCCTTTCTCTCTCACTCGCTCAGTATACTGAGAAGGTGGTGAGTACCCTTGCTGTGCATGGTGAGCGACTGCGAGAGCTGGAGCAGGTACGTCCTCCGGGTCCATCGACGACACCGACTCCAGATACTGTACTGCCTCCGGCGCCGACTCCAGACATTGTACTGCTTCCTACTGCCCCTACGGTACAGCTCACCCAGGAGCAGTATGACTACATTCTATTCCAGTTGCGCGATAGGGGTCCGCAGTGATTTTATTGGTTTTTTATGACTTGTATGTATTGGCCCTATGGGCAAATTGTTTATTCATACACTGTTGTTTATACACTTGGTGGGAGACTTTTTATCATCTTTCATTTTTATTTGACTCTATTGGATGTTTGTGAGGATGTGTGTCTGTGATATTTACTTTGCACTGCCTTCTATTTTTATTGTGATATTTACTTTGTGATATCTGCGACGGAATGACAAATATACCTACGCTGGGTTATAAGCGATGATCTGATATACAAAAGAGATGCTGCCGAAATTTTAAAAAAATATATTGTGTATTTTTGTTATGATGTGTGTCTGTGTTTACAGTGAATGTGAAATACAGTGTTCAGAACCATCGATAGTTTCGATTACTGTTGTATGTTTTATCTTGGATAGAAATAGCAACAGTTCATGGTGCACTTCTGAGAGCTTCATTTTCACGTCCTTCACTTTCTTGGACGTCGTAAAGGTTCCCGAGAAGGTGAAGGACGTGAAGAGGAAGCTCTGAGAAGTGCACCCTGAACTGTTGCTCTTTCTATCAAAGATAAAACATACAACAGTAAGCGAAACTGTCGATGGTTCGAACACTGCACTTCACACACACTGTAAACACAGACACACAGCATAACAAAAATATCAATTATATTTTTTTAAATTTTTTTATATTAGCGACGGATAGCGACGTTCTGCGACGTACTGCGACGTCACACAGACGTCGCTATACGTCGCTAACTAGCAACGTTACGTCGCTCGACGTCGCTAATATACGTCGCTACGTTGCCCACGTGGCCACGTGGATGCCATGCCTCGTCATCATTTATAAACTTTTGAAGCGTCGCTAGTGGTCGCTTTACGTCGTAAAGTTGGCGACGTACTTATACGTTGCTATCTGTCGCTTATTTTGCGATGTCTAGCGACAATTAACTACGCAGTCGCAAATAGCGACGTTTGGCGACTAAATTGCCATCTGCGACTTGCCTATAAGCGACGTAGGTTTTTCGTCGCTAAATACGTCGCAAATCATTATTAGCGACGTATTTCCTGTATTTAGCGACGTCTCCTGACGTCGCTAATCTGGGTTATTTTAGTAGTGGCTATGCCGTAGTTGTTCCTAGTTTTCAAAGGTAAAATGGAAAGTTCACGCGACTGTTTTTCGTCGAGACGGTCCCTCGTTTGGGAGTCTCCAACGAAGTATAGAAAGTATGGTTTATGAGCACGATTTGCAAAGGGTTTGAGTCGTACCACAATTAGGCCATACATTTACGTGAGTCTAAATGTTGACGTAGGTGCATAGTCATGGACAACTTGTGTACAAGAGCAATTTTTCTTCAGACGACAACCTGGGGACACAGGACGATCGGCCATGGATGAAACACGATATAGATGATGCTGGATAGGCAACCAGCAGATTATTCTTTTGTGATCTTCTAATCTTACCTTAGGATCAATTCCAATACTTAAGATTCATTGTCCTACTCATGTTGTAACCAACGTGATTGTCACCTCCAGTTTTCAAATTTAGGATAATTTTTTCATTTTTTATATTCTAATATTTTTGTGAATATTTATGTATTAATATTGTATTTTGGGGTTTTATTTGATCGGGTTTGAGTTTTGTCTCATTTCGACTTGTGTTAGTGACCCGGGTCAGTTTTGGACCCAACTGGAACCGACCAACTTGTCATGACCAAATTCAGATATTTATATTTGACTAGTTCCATTTGATTTTAGTGGTATTAGGGATTAGAATTAGATTTAGAACTTAGAATTTAGAGTTTTCAAGTTACCATTTTGACCCCAACTCAAATCCACTCATTTCTTTGACTTGGAGGGCATTTGTGACTTTGTACAATGCCCAAACCCCCCTACATGTGGTCCGGCCAGCAGCACACCCCCATTCCTTCTTCTTATTGCAAGAAAGCTCTCTTTCTCTTCCTTTCTCTCATTCTCACTACAACAAAAAGACCTATTAATGACGCTTGATAAGTGGTTTTCATGACGGCTGATGTGGAAGCGTCATCAAAGTTCAGCAAGACTAGAATCTATGACGGTTTATATTAAAAACATTATTGATAGTGCTCCAGTGATATGAGCGTTATAAAAAAAGCACGAAAATTTAAGTCGAAATCTCGACTCCCCCGTAATTCTCTCCGCACTTAAGAAAAATTCTAAACCCTCTCTCTTTCTCCTTCTCCTTCTCCTTCCCGCTCCCCAACTCCCCTCTGCCCACTCCCTGCTCCCCAACTCCCCTCAGCCCGCTCCCCGCTCCCCAACTTCCCTCAGCCCGTTCCTCGCCTCCCTCAGTTACAGACTCTACCGCAGAGGGAAGGTTATCACCGGCGTAGCCTTCACCACCGATTTGTCCTAAAATCTCGATCATTGCTTATCTTATGCCCTAAATTCTTCCTCGACATGATTTTAGTAAAATCTCCTAATTTTTGACAACCATACATGCATCCATCTCTCCAAAATTAGGGTTCTTTTAGGGTTTCCCGACGTCTCCGTCTACGTCGGCGATGATCCGAAAAGGGCTGCATCATCATTGACTTCTCTTAATTAAGTGAGTGATTTTGATTTGGATTTTTTTTCCTAAAAAAAGATTTTGTTGGGAATTGTTCTATGTGCGCTTCATGTTCGATGAAATAATTGTAAGTACCAAATGCTTGTGTTCTTTGATTTTTTTTTCTGTTTGTTCTTGTTCAAGGGAGTGTAATTGCATTTAGGGAGCCGAGTCCGAAGCCTCTCCACAGTCACAGCCGCGACCAGACGAGGTACTGTGCGTGCCTGCGAGCCGAGTTCGAAGCCTCCCTTCGGATTCTGACACTAAATTCTGGGGTATAAATTCTAAACTCTTGATTGATTTCAGTTTCTGCATTTATTTTGTTTGTCGATGATGTTGTTGGATCTCGATCCCTACATAAAAAGGGTTTCGATCGACTGATACGTGTTGGGTTCGATTTTGGTTTGACGATCCTACGATTGTCTTTGTTTGTGAAGTGCGAATGATCTTTAGATCATGTTCGGTTCTTTACTTGCTGTTGGATCATTTTCGATTTCGGGTTACCTAGCTGCTGTTGGAATTATTTGTGATGCATGTATTGTTGGTTTGGATTTCTTGTATAAATTGTTGCTTGGGTTCTCCTTCCTATACTTGCTGTGGAATGTTGGTTTAGGTTTTCCTTATTACACATGTTAGGTTGGGAAAGATTTCTTTGCTGTAGGAGATGGTTTGCTATTTGGATTAAAATTGTTGCTTGGGTATCTATTATGTATGATGGGTTTAACTTGGTACTGTGGGTATTTTTATTGGGAGCTTTTCGATATAAATCACATGCGGGTATATATTAGTTGGGAGTATTTCTATTTCGGGATTGACATCTCCATTAGCATGCATGCGTCATTGATTTTGGGACTACGTCCACTATGCCATGCCTGGATGTTTTACTTTATTTTTCAGTTTCGGTTTTTATTAGAGTACTCTGATACTCTTGGTGATGGTCGTTCGACCAAATGAACCAAAGCGTTGCAGATCGTATCGGATACACTGGCTCCGTATCGGGACGTGTCCTATACGTGTTATGGCACGCTAGTACAGCAGATGATGATTGATCCTTATCTGAGACATCTTATATATCTTATTTCGTTTCTTGTCGTTGGTCATAGTTTGTATGTTGGTACTGTTGGATTGTTCATTCTGGTGCAGATACGCTCGTGTTTTTACGAGTCGATACTGGACACGGATGTGAGGATACCTTCGTATCGATGATGTAGCCTCTCCACAGTTACAGCCGTGACCCGACGAGGTACTGTACGTGCCTGCGAGCTGAGTCCGAAGCCTCCGTTTGGATTCTGACACTAAATTCTGGGGTATAAATTCTAAACCCTTGATTGATTTCAGTTTTTGGGTTTATTTTGTTTGTCGATGATGTTGTTGGATCTCGTTCCCTACATAAAAAGGGTTTCGATCGACTGATACATGTTGGGTTCGATTTTGGCTTGACGATCCTACGATTGTCTTTGTTTGTAAAGCGCGAATGATCTTTAGATCATGTTTGGTTCTTTACTTGCTGTTGGATCATTTTCGGTTTTGGGTTACCTAGCTGCTGTTGGAATTATTTGTGATGCATGTATTGTTTGTTTGGGTTTTTTGTATAAATTGTTGCTTGGGTTCTCCTTCCTATACTTGCTGTGGGATGTTGGTTTAGGTTTTCCTTATTATACATGTTGGGTTGGGAAAGATTTCTTTGCTGTAGGAGATGGTTTGCTATTTAGATTAAAATTGTTGGTTGGGTATCTATTATGCATGATGGGTTTAACTTGGTACTGTGGGTGTTTTTGTTGGGAGCTTTTCGATATAAATCACATGTGAGTATATATTAGTTGGGAGTATTTCTATTTTGGGATTGACATCTCCATTAGCATACATGCGTCGTTGATTTTGGGACTACGTCCACTATGCCATGCCTGGATGTTTTACTTTATTTGTCGGTTTCGGTTTTTATTAGAGTACTCTGATACTCTTGGTGATGGTCGTTCGACCAAATGAACCAAAGCGTTGCAGATCGTATCGGATATACTGGCCCCGTGTCGGGACGTGTCCTATACGTGTTATGGCACGCTAGTACAGCAGATGATGATTGATCCTTATCTGAGACATCTTATATATCTCATTTCATTTCTTGTCGTTGGTCGTAGTTTGTATGTTGGTACTGTTGGGTTATTCATTCTGGGTGCAGATACGCTTGTGTTTGTACGAGTCGATACTGGACACGGATGTGAGGATACCTTCGTGTCGATGATGTAGCCTATCCACAGTTGCAACCGCGACCCGGCGAGGTGTTGTGCGTGCGTGCGAGCCGAGTTCGAAGGCTCCCTTCGGATTCCGACACCAAATTCTGGGGTATAAATTCTAAACTCTTGATTGATTTCAGTTTCTGGATTTATTTTGTTTGTCGATGATGTTGTTGGATCTCGATCCCTACATAAAAAGGGTTTCGATCGACTGATACGTGTTAGGTTCGATTTTGGCTTGACGATCCTTCGATTGTCTTTGTTTGTGAAGCGCGAATGATCTTTAGATCATGTTCGGTTCTTTACTTGCTGTTGGATCATTTTCGGTTTCGGGTTACCTAGCTGCCGTTGGAATTATTTATGATACATGTAGTATTGGTTTGGGTTTCTTGCATAAATTGTTGCTTGGGTTCTCCTTCCCATACTTGCTGTTGGATGTTGGTTTAGGTTTTTCTTATTATACATGTTGGGTTGGAAAAGATTTCTTTGCTGTAGGAGATGTTTTGCTATTTGGATTAAAATTGTTGGTTGGGTATCTATTATGCATGATGGGTTTAACTTGATACTGTGGATGTTTTTGTTGGGAGCTTTTCGATATAAATCACATGCGGGTATATATTAGTTGGTAGTATTTCTTTTTCGGGATTGACATCTCCATTAGCTTGCATGAGCCGTTGATTTTGGGACTACGTCCACCATGCCATGCCTAGATGTTTTACTTTATTTGTCGATTTCAGTTTTTATTAGAGTACTCTGATACTCTTGGTGATGGTTGTTCGACCAGATGAACCAAAGCGTTGCAGATCGTATCGGATACACTGGCTCTGTGTCGGGACGTGTCATATACGTGTTATGGCACGCTAGTACAGCAGATGATGATTGATCCTTATCTGAGACATCTTATATATCTCATTTCGTTTCTTGTCGTTGGTCGTAGTTTGTATGTTTGTACTGTTGGGTTGTTCATTTTGGGTGCAGATACGCTCGTATTTTTACGAGTCGATACTGGACACGAATGTGAGGATACCTTCGTGACGATGATGTTGCCTCTCCACAGTTACAGCTGCGACCCGGTGAGGCGCTTTGCGTGCCTGCGAGCCGAGTCCGGAGGCTCCCTTCGGATTTTGACACCAAATTCTGGGGTATAAATTCTAAACTCTTGATTAATTTCAGTTTTTAGGTTTATTTTGTTTGTCGATGATGTTGTTGGATCTCGATCCCTACATAAAAAGGGTTTCGATCGATTGATACGTGTTGGGTTCGATTTTGGCTTGACGATCCTACGATTGTCTTTGTTTGTGAAGCGGGAATGATCTTTAGATCATGTTCGGTTCTTTACTTGCTGTTGGATCATTTTCGGTTTCGGGTTACCTAGCTGCTGTTGGAATTATTTGTGATGCATGCATTGTTGGTTTGGGTTTCTTGTATAAATTGTTGCTTGGGTTCTCCTTCCTATACTTGTTGTGGGATGTTAGTTTAGGTTTTTTCTATTATACATGTTGGGTTGGGAAAGATTTCTTTGCTGTAGGAGATATTTTGCTATTTGGATTAAAATTGTTGGTTGGGTATCTATTATGCATGATGGGTTTAACTTGGTACTGTGGGTGTTTTTGTTGGGAGCTTTTCGATATAAATCACATGCGGGTATATATTAGTTGGAAGTATTTCTATTTCGGGAATGAAATCTCCATTAGCATGCCTGCATCGTTGATTTCGGGACTACGTCCACTATGCCATGCCTAGATGTTTTACTTTATTTGTCGGTTTCGATTTTTATTAGAGTACTCTGATACTCTCGATTTTTCGATATAAATCACAGACTCTAAAATTGACAGACTCTAAAAGTGAGGGTTTTGCTTTCTTTTTCAGGGTTTTGCTATACGTACATGTGCTATGGACAGTCTTCATGTGACCAAGTTGAAGAGTTAAAAGTGTACTTCTTCGCTACAGTATCTGTGAGATTTTTGATGTCGATAGTTTTGATGTAGCTAAAGTGTACTCTATATTGGATACTCTATATATTTTGAGAAGATGTATATAATGAAATGGAGAAATGTAGAATGGTAGCTAAAATACTCTATTTTGAGACAATGAAATGGAGAATGGTACTTTATATTATATTTCAATGCTTTGTTGTGAATATGGTTCAAAGTGGTTGTTTTCGAATTGAATTGAGCAGCGTTTGGAATGTCATGCAGTATAGAGCATTATAAATGTGATACAACGACCATATACAGCGGTTTTTCATAACTATCCATAACGCTTTGAGAATAAAACATAGCAGAAATTCAACCTATTAATGACGGTTTTGGATGAATTATCTATAACGCTTTTAAAAACATTTATAACACCCGATTTTATAACGCTTGGACTGAGAAAAAAAACGTCATGGTTTGCAATTAATGACGCTTTTTAGCCGTCATTACAAAAACTCTTTCTTTTTTTTTTGAATTTTAAGCTCTAAAGTAAGTCAAATCTCTTCTAATTCTCTTCCATACTCTAGATCTCTCTCTAATCTTGGTGCTAACCCTTGTTTATCTCTCATTTGTTGTTTTGATCTAGGTAGATCTAGCTTGGTGGTAGTGGAAGCATAGATTTTAGAGTTTGACCTAAAAGAAGTGATTTTGGGACCTTTCCTTGAGATTCCAACTCCCAAGAGGTAAACCCTCACTCTAACTTTTGTAATTACTTCTAATTAGTGTTATTTGCATATTAGAGGATGCCCGAGGTGTAGGATAACCCATTAGAAGAGGTTTGGAACCCATTGGACTCAATTTGGGACTTTTGGCCAAGGTTTAGTGCCAAATTTGGGAAAAACCCTAAATTGACATGTTTGGGTGTTGTTCCTAGCCCAATTAGACCTAATTAGGTTAGTTTGGGTGAGATGAGACTAGGTACGTGTCCATATTTGGATACGTGGGATCGTTTTGCGAGAAATCATAAAAATAGGTTTTTTCGGGATTTTCGGGTTCCAACACACGGGTGACTTTTTGTACCGACACTAGAATCGGCAAGTTAGCACTTAGAATAGGTTTTAATCATTATTTAGAACTCGTGGATAGAGTTTGGGTCGAATTCGGATAGGTTTGGTGTCCGTATCGCGCGGTATCGCGAATCGGACTCCCCGGAGTCGCCAGAATGGCCATTTGGCCATTCGGGCCTCGTTTTCGCTCGCGTGCGTGAGTTAGGTTGCTTGTGTTGTGCACGTGTCTAGGCCCTAGAGGGTAGAATTACAAGGATTGGGTATTCAGATAAGATTTTGGGTCGTTTAGGAGTATATGTGCATGTGTATGTGTATGTGTGTATATTTATATGGGGAGTGTGTTAGTGTGTGGTAGTAGTGGTGGTGCTGGTAGTGTGTGTGTGTGGTGGTAGTGGTGGTGTTGGAGATGTGTGTGTTTATATGTTTGGTGTGTGTGTGTTGATATATATATATATATATATATATATATATATATATATATATATATATATATATATATATATATATATATATATAGTTAGTTAGATAGATGGATAGATTGATAGATAGAGGGATTGATAGAAGAAGAAGAAGAAGGAGAGCATCAGAAACAGCAGCTTCAGGCAGCAGTAGCAGCAGCAAACAGCAGCAATGGGGCTGCTGTGCAGCCCCATTTTACCTCCCTTTTTACACCCATTTCACCCCCCATTTGCACCCTTTTAGCCCCTATGCTAAGCCCCATTAATAGCCCACTAATACCCCTATATATACTCTATAGGAAGTCCAAATATAGAGCCTAGAAGGAGTGTCAATGTGAGTGAAAATGTGAGAGAAAGTTGAGTGTTTGTGTGTGTGTGTGGGATGTTGAATGAGAGAGTTAGTGTCATGAGTTAGTATCCTAATAGGTTAGAGTGTGAGATACTCTATGATACATGAGTGAGTGATACATGTGATGCAAATAGATGATGGTAAGTGAGGGTGAGTGAGTGTGGTTTAAAAAATATGTTATGTTAGTATGTGGTATCTTGATATCTCAAGATTACCTTAAGGTAATGTGTAGGAAACTAACATACTAGAAAAGATGGATTGGATATTCGAGATAGTGAGAGATTATGGTTGGTAATGACTAGATAGGTTAGTATCTTGCTACCCTAGGATACTGGGAGGGATACTCCCAAGGCAAAGTGGTTTTGCCTTAGTGTTAATATGTAGAGGGTAAATGTAATGTAAAGGGGTAAGTTAAGGTAATGGGGTAAAACTAAGATACGGGTTTAGGAATACAAGATTGGTCTATATTTAGGATGTCTTGGTAGGTAAATACTAGAAATGATATGTTTAGTCTAGTTTTGACTCGGTTGACCCAAAGTTGACTTTTTACACAAAAGTCAACTACAAGTCAACACTTTGCCTAGAATGGTCTAGAACTCAACCAGAGTTGACCAGTTGACTGAAAGTCAACTGTTAGTCAATATATGCCTAGTTTGACCTAGGGTTGACCTAGAGTTGATCAGAGTTGACCAGTTGACCAAAAGTCAACTGTAAGTCAACGTTTGACCCAAATTGACCTAGTTTGACTTGGTTTGACCTTCTGTGACCTAGTGTGACCTAGTGTGACTCAGTGTGACCTAGTTTGACCTAGTTTGACTTAGAATGACTTAGTTTGACTTAGACTTGCATAGCATAACTAAATTAGTATGCCTTTCATTATCAAACCCTATTTTGGCTCATGGTATCTCATCTTTAGGTCTGTGACTTCACTGAGCATCTGTTCACCTTATCAGCTTAGGACCACAGGCGAGTACATTCACTGATAGTTTTTATTATCTTGATATCTGCTATATCCGATTCAGTTGTAGTGTCTTACTTGATTCCCGACACGATGGTTCACGGACTAGTATACGTCAGATCCTGTCATGAGATGTTATTTCTGGACTTTCCTAGTATATTGGTACATTGTTCGATCTTGTTTTTCTTGTACTTGTATAGACACCGATTTGGGAGTGGGCTGGCCCCCTGCTTTTGAATTCCGTGTCATGACGTGACATGTCCGGATCCATTATACTACTCGAAGATAGGGAGTTATTAGAGGTTATGTGATCAATACCCTCATGTCACTATTCTTGTGCTTACGTCACCCTTACCGCACGTAGGGTGTAGTGAGATCTTATGTTTCTTGTGCTCGCTTTCCATGTTGGCCGGCTTGACCCTTCTTGAGATTTTCCTGTGATAGTCGGGCCAAATGGAATAGCCTGATCATGTATCCCAAGCCGATCACATAACGCTCTAATATCTCATGGTACCAGTTTATGTTTGTGATTATACATCATATATCCCTATTCTATTCTACATTCCTGTATTTATACCATGACATGATATCCAATTTATATATCCTGTTTATATTTCCTGTCTTGATATATATTTTATCTTGTTTCATTATGATTGTCTCTTATAGAATTTGTCAATTCATATGGAATTGATGTTAGTGTTTTGTACTTGCTCATATCCTGACAGGATAACCCTGTTGATGTTTACAGATGATTTAGAGGCCGACTGCTCGACCTTCTATGGCTATGGCATAGACGGCGAGTATGACTTGTATGCACCTGTGGAGCCGGTGCCCTTAGAGGACGCACTGTCTGCTTAGACTAGTTAGATAGGCTTGCCTGGACTGCGATCCAGCTAGTACTTCAGACTGTAGTATCTATATTATTTTGGGATTTTGTTATGTTTTTAACTCTAAACTTGTGTTGGGATCTCGTACTTATTTCTAGTTATTTTCTTCTATCATATTTCCATATTTCGTGCTATCTTCCTTAGAAGTCTTGTGATTGAGTTGTGACATTATATACCTCCGTATAGAGATGATATGTACCATTATATTGTGTCTAGATGTTGTATGTTACAGAGGAACTATACAGCGTTCTACCGCCGATACTGCGGCGTAGGCTGGACGTACTCACGTGCTCATGCCCCTACTTTGGGTGCGGGTCGTGACAGTGATCATGCTCCAAATTCCTGTGACCGTGCTACAAAACCTGTTTGTGCAACATCGTGGCCATGCCTCACGGCAACGTAAATCATACTTTTTTCTTTCCCTTGAAAATGACTCAAACATGAAACTCATAAACTTGTGTCAATGACTTAAACACCCGACGCCAAATCTCTCGCCGAAGCACGTATCTCTTCTATAGCCAAATCTTAGGCTCCATAATTATTGTGTTGCAAACCGTGCACACATGTCTTGACTCATCCGTGTCATGCTTATACTTCTTGAGACTCAATCGACACCATGCATGCGGATTGCCGCTCAGCACACTGACTCATCTATATGAAAGGTTACTGTCAATTCAAGCCATTTTGGATATAGTTAGGAGAGACGGTGGGTCGATCAATACAGGTAGCTGGTCCCACTGAAATTAAGCCCATCGAATTCTTGGTTGCATATTCATCTAACACTATGTCTGTCATAGCTGCTTTCCAAAAATTAACGTATTAATATTTTATTATATTTCCATCTAATTAAATATTTTGCTCTAAATTTTTTTTATGATATAAACAACAATTAATGTAATAATAATAATAATAATAATAATAATAATAATGTTTTCCTTTTTTATTTTTTTGGGATTTTTATTTTGAAACCCTAAGAAAAGAAAAAAAAAATTATAATAGAGAAAGAGAGAGGGGCAGCCCTCTCCCGCACCCTCTCTCGAAATCTCTCTCTCCCTATGTCGGTTCTCTCTCTCTTCCTTTCTCGAAACCTCTCTCTCTCTCGAACTCTCTCTCCCTTTCTATTAATCTCTTCCTCTCTCACTCTTATCCCCCTCTCTCTCCATCTCTCTCTCTTCACTCTTCCTCTTCTTCTCCTCCTCCCTCTACTACTCCTACTACTGCTACCGCTGTTGCTAGCTGCTGCTGCTGCTGCGGCAGCCGCCATCGTCGGCCGGCCGCCGGTGCCGCCCGCCTGTCGCCGCCGCTGGCGCACCACCGGCGCCACCCGCCGTCGCCGGCCACCACCACCACTTCCACCTTCACCGCCATCATCTCCATCTCCATTCTCCATCACCACTTCTCACACCACCATTAAACCTAAACCCAAACCCCCTTTTCTTCTAAGAAAAAGAAAGAAAGAAGAAATTGGAGAAGAAGATGAAGAAGAATGGAAGAACCAAGCCCTAGTTCCCCAACACCATCTGGGTATAAATTTCCTTCTTCAATATTTTGTTTATCCTTGACAAATTTGGTTATAATTTTTGGTAATTATTTATTTGCTGAAATTATCAATATTAGGGGATTAATTTAGAAGAAGTTTGGAGAAATCCTAGGTCCAACTCAAGAACCCAAGGCAAGTCCTCCTTTCTCTTCCATCTTTCTCTTGAAAATTTTTCAATTTGATCTTCTAAATTATTTTGAATAAATATGGGTTAATTTACATTTCTAAAAATTATATATATATATATATATATATATATATATATATAATATATATATATATATATATATATATATATATATATATATATATATATATATATATATATATATATATATATATATATATATATATATATATATATATATATATATATTGACACAGCACACTTATACATATCCACAAATTGACACAAAATCAATATAAAAGTAGCCTTCATATTTCTTACCATGGCTGTGTATAAACCGTGTTGGTTTGATATCTAGGAATGGTAAAAAAAAAACAAAAAAACAAAAAAAACAAAAAAAAAAAAAAAGAAAAAGAAAAAAGAAGAAGGGAATGACAGGTTAATATACTATTTCAAATCTGTACATATCATAAGAATATTCGATTATCATGTTTTAGTATATTTAGCCAGTTAAATTAGATGGTTGTAGGCATCTATAAGTTGCATAACTTTATCTCTATAAGTTTTCAATATTTAACCTTCTTTCGCATCTTCAGGAAGTCAAATCTATATGTGATACGCATGTATATACATACAAATTGTATGTGTGAAATACAATCCTAGGAATTATATATACATAAATTGTATGAACATGTAAGTTGGACACAATACATAGACACGGAATGGAAGGACACTTTGACTCATATTGTAAGTGATATTGTGTGTGGATTCAACCCTAGAACTGTGTGTATATATATATATATATATATATATATATATATATATATATATATATATATATATATATATATATATATATATTTTTTTTTTTTTTTTTTTTGTGTGTATATATATATATATATATATATATATATATATATATATATATATATATATATATATATATATATATATATATATATATACCTTGACATATTTTATTGACACAACTCATGTACCTATATTCAAATGGACACTCAAAAGTTTGACATAACTTAGGGACTCAAAACTTTACACTTAAAATGTGCATATATGAACTTTATACCTCTTTGTATAATACTGAGATCATAGTTATCTTTCAATTATCTCAAATCTGTCCACAATGTGATGTATCCTTATTTAATATAATTGGACTTCATTATATAGTCAAAAAAAAAAAAGAATTGTAAGTTTCTACAGGATGAGGTAACCATACACTTGCAAAAATTTCAATTTTTTAAATTCTTATGCATACCCAAAGAACTAAATATAAGAAATTTTAGCAATTAAGGATTTAGTTGGAATTTGATTATTTGGTATAATATCAATTCTGTCCACTTTGTAAAAATATGTCAACATGACCTTTATTGACATGATGGATCAGTTAAATTGAGTATTTACAAGTTCTTATATATAAAAGTAACTTTACATATATCATATTCCATTTTCTAAACTCTTTTTTGTATACCAAGCCAATATTACTAGGAGTTTAATATTATTTTGCAAGTCATGATCCTTGGAAGCAGAATTTGATATCATGACACTATTTTGGATTTGTAAAATATTTAGCAAAACTACAATAAGCAGGGTTTTGCTTACTCGCTTAAAATTTCTTGCCAAGGTAAGAAACTTCAAATTGCACTCTATATAATGTTGTGTGAGTTTCAGGTGTTGAGGGTTGCTCCATCGAAGGGGTCGGCGAACCCGAATATTATCTGCGTGGTTCCGGTGTTGAGAGTTGCTCCACCGAAGGGGTCGCTGAACCCAAGATTTATACTTTTATCTTATATCTGCCTCTTGTGAATTTTCGGAGTCTCCCTATACAAAGGAGACTGCCGAAATTTTCAAAAAATTCAAGAGATAGTCAAATTCCCGACTTTCTGAAAAATCGGGTTATTCTCTAAGATCTAAAGTCATTTAGAAAAGATACTTAGAAACAGCTAGGAAGCATTGGGCGGGGGAGAACAACCTGGATATTCCTAAATAGTCTCATAGCATAATAAAATTAAAAAGCTGATCAGTAAATTTCTACTCATTCGTAAGTCCATGCGAATGGAGTTTGTGGAGCTTAGCTCACGTATTTTCGTTTGCTCAAGGGAGGCAAACTAAGCCCAAGGGAGGCTCTTGTTTTCGTGCTTCAGATTTTTACATCTATTACGACAGCAACATCGAATAGATGATTATTAAGCCCAAGGGAGGCTCCAGGCCGGATACTAAGTACCGTGCCACCGAATTCAAAGCCTGATCCCAGGTTAACGGGATTGTTGATGGGAAACTATTTTATGAATGTTCAGGAATTGTTCTCCAAATTGCATTGCATTTTAGGGTTGGCCCAAGAGAGGCATATTTCAATTTTGTCCAAGGGAGACAATTTCTATTTTGTCCAAGAGAGGCATATTTCAATTTTGTCCAAGGGAGACAAAATTTTTGATGAGCTCAAGGGAAGCTCGAAAATTTGTTTTTTTCATATACATCGATAGAACATCGGGTGGATGGTTTATTCCCTCAAATTTCATTTCATTCTAGGAGGAAACTACTCTATTTTAAATAAAGCCCAAAAAGGACGTTTATACTACTTAAATGCATGAAAACTATAACAATATAAACTTGCATATTCCTATCCTTTTAATAGATAATCTTTATGTTTCATTCCTTATTATATTTATCTGAACCGTCTTTGGCCGAGGACTTGCTTGTCGTTTCTAAACGACCTAGTATTGTTCACTAGGTTTTGTAGCAGTATACCAAAGTGAAGCCGCTGTCAGGTACTGAAGGACAACCGAAGATGAAGGACGTGATGATACCATTGAAGACGTCCAAGTCGGAACAAGAATTCTCTTTCTCTACTTGTTTAAGGTATAATTGTATAAGTTATAGTTGGACCCAAAATTGTACTGGGTAGAAATAGTTATGTTCATGTTCAATTAGTTAGAATGTCTTAGTTTCAGATTATTGCTGACCTAAATTTATGTAAGTACTATGACCTGCTTTTACCTATGCACGAACCTTACGGGCGACAATCACGAATATGGATACTGGCGTATTTGTATGTCGCGTAGTCTGGAGATGATGTTACGTACCCGACTCGCCATAATTCTGGGAGCGGGACATGACACGTCTTTTAGTGGTGGCCCATGCAGGTCTGACATTTCATAGAGGAATTAGGGTAGGATGCAGGTCAGTAAAGAATGAAAAATCTAGGATAAGATGCAGGTCAGACATTGCATAGAGGAATTAGGATAGGGTGCAGGTCTGACAACCCAAGGATAGGATATAGGCCAAGTTCTAAGGAAACCTATGCAAGCTAAGATAAGATGTTGGTCAAGATTTTGGGGAGACCCTATGGTCTAAGGTATAAACTTTAAGATATGTTTTAGGAAATATCTAAGAGATACCAAATAGAATTGTCTATGTTAGACTGTATTTCATAGTGTCTGTACCTAAATAAAATTTCTATAGTAAGTATATATAATAAGGTGTACTTACCTAGGTCATGAGTAGTATAAGGATATACATAATCATTCTAGGCCTATTAAGTCAGGGAGAGTAGGACAAGTATTCTCATCTGAGCGGGTAAAAGACTCTTTAAGAATCTTGGACTTGGTATCTCTAGTAAACTCGGAGTCAAATATTTTTGAACCATTACATAGTTAGAAATGGTTAAGGGGTAAGTATGGATATGAATTTATTTTGAATGATTATTGGGTAGGAAAGAACTAGCAATGACCTGTCTAGGGTTTTGCCTAATAGTTATTGTATAGAGTATTATATACATATTATATTAAGAAGCTAATTCCTTATTCCTTACTCCCTCTAAACTTCTATCGATGCCTAAGTCCTAAGTCCTGACTCGTTCTTCTTTATCTGTTGAATTTTCTGTGGTCTGGTTATTTCGCAAACCAAATCTACTTCAAATTTTTTAATTTTGTTGCTTCACTTAACATTCACTAAATGGAAATCTATTGTATCCTTAATCTTTTATTCCATTTACATCTTTCCTTGGCATCCCTATTTCAGGAATTGCCCTCTATCTAATATCCATTGCAATTTACTCTTTTGATATTTTTCTTTTCTGTGAAGTGAATGTTTTGATTGGATTTTGTGTAAATGATATTTATGTGAATGAATACTTGTGTCTTGAGACCTAAAATTCTCTAATGAATCGTGAAGTGAGAAGTTGTTGCAGCCATTTGGACTGGCCATCCAAATTGGCGAGGCACATATTCTCGAAACATGATTCAGGAATTCAATAAAATTTCGGGGATCAAGACATAATTTTTCATAATGAATTTTTTGAACTTGATATTCGAATTTTGATTTCACTTTACCTTGATTTGGAATTTGAAAGAAAAATGTTATTTAAAATGACATATAGTGCTTTTGATAATATAGATATATGAGTTTATTTTATGTTATAATATTATCTATTAGTTTGATACAATGATGAAATGACGTTGATGATATTTGGAGAACTTGAAAATAAGTATTGCTTCTTGAATATATTTTGGATTACTAAGAATATCATGACCTGTAAAGCTACTTCACAATCATGATTCCTACTCATTCTATGGATATCATTGGCGTGGTAGCAAAAGCTGCAGCCATGAATCTTGATAGAGAAACGGTATCTTGATTGCAGCAATATGCGAAATGGCGAAGCACAAGATTGCTATATCACGCCAGAAAAATAAAATAAAACAAGAATAAGGAATATGATTTTGAATTCCGGCATCACATATCGTTATGGATTGAAACAATATTGTATCTGACTATTTTATTTGATTATATGTTATTTCAAGAACCTTGAAGATTTCTAGTATTTTCGAATTGTCTCTATTTTCGTAAAGCTTTTGAAAAGTAAGTTTCAAGATATTTCATTTAACTGTTTAATAAATTACTACTTCACCTCTGTAAGGTGGGTAGAATATTTGTTTTCTCTGTAATCATTTTTGAAAAGCTTATCTTTAAATTTAAATTTCGAGGACAAAATTTTTGTAAGGTGGGTAGAGTGTCATAGCTGCTTTCCAAAAATTAACGTATTAATATTTTATTATATTTCCATCTAATTAAATATTTTGCTCTAAATTTTTTTTATGATATAAATAACAATTGATGTAATAATAATAATAATAATAATAATAATAATGTTTTCCTTTCTTATTTTTTTGGGATTTTTATTTTGAAACCCTAAGAAAAAAAAAATTATAATAGAGAAAGAGAGAGGGACAGCCCTCTCCCGCACCCTCTCTCCCCCTCTCGAAATCTCTCTCTCCCTATGTCGGTTCTCTCTCTCTTCCTCTCTCGAAACCTCTCTCTCTCTCTCTCGAACTCTTTCTCCCTTTCTATTAATCTCTTCCTCTCTCACACTTATCCCCCTCTCTCTCCATCTCTCTCTCTCCTTCACTCTTCCTCTTCTCCTCCTCCTCCCTCTACTACTTCTACTACTGCTACCGCTGTTGCTAGCTGCTGCTGCTGCTGCGGCAGCCGCCGTCGTCGGTCGGCCGCCGGCGTCGCCCGCCTGTCGCCGTCGCTGGCGCACCACCGGCACCACCCGCCGTCGCCGGCCACCACCACCACTTCCACCTTCACCGCCATCATCTCCATCTCCATTCTCCATCACCACTTCCCACACCACCATTAAACCTAAACCCAAACCCTCTTTTCTTCTAAGAAAAAGAAAGAAAGAAGAAATTGGAGAAGAAGATAAAGAAGAATGGAAGAACCAAGCCCTAGTTCCCCAACTCCATCTGGGTATAAATTTCCTTCTTCAATATTTTGTTTATCCTTGACAAATTTGGTAATAATTTTCGGTAATTATTTATTTGCTGAAATTATCAATATTAGGGGGTTAATTTAGAAGAAGTTTGGAGAAATCCTAGGTCCAACTCAAGAACCCAAGGCAAGTCCTCCTTTCTCTTCCATCTTTCTCTTGAAAATTTTTCAATTTGATCTTCTAAATTATTTTGAATAAATATGGGTTAATTTACATTTCTGAAAATTATATATATATATATATATAATAATATATATATATATATATATATATATATATATATATATATATATATATATATATATATATTGACACAGCACACTTATACATATCCACAAATTGACACAAAATCAATATAAAAGTAGCCTTCATATTTCTTACCATGGCTGTGTATAAACCGTGTTGGTTTGATATCTAGGAATGGTAAAAAAAAAAAAAAAAAAAGAAGAAGAATGGAATGACAGGTTAATATACTATTTCAAATCTGTCCATATCATAAGAATATTCGATTATCATGTTTTAGTATAATTAGCCAGTTAAATTAGATGGTTGTAGGCATCTATAAGTTGCATAACTTTATCTCTATAAGTTTTCAGTATTTAACCTTCTCTCGCATCTTCAGGAAGTCAAATCTATATGTGATACGCATGTATATATATACAAATTGTATGTGTGAAATACAATCCTAGGAATTATATATACATAAATTGTATGAACATATAAGTTGGACACAATACATAAATACGGAATGGAAGGACACTTTGACTCATATTGTAAGTGATATTGTGTGTGGATTCAACCCTAGAACTATGTGTGTATATATATATATATATATATATATATATATATATATATATATATATATATATATATATATATATATATATATACCTTGACACATTTTATTGACACAACTCATGTACCTATATTCAAATGGACACTCAAAAGTTTGACATAACTTAGGGACTCAAAACTTTACACTTAAAATGTGCATATATGAACTTTATACCTCTTTGTATAATACTGAGATAGTTATCTTTCAATTATCTCAAATCTGTCCACAATGTGATGTATCCCTATTTAATATAATTGGACTTCATTATATAGTAAAAAAAAAAGAATTGTAAGTTTCTACAGGATGAGGTAACCATACACTTGCAAAAATTTCAATTTTTTAAATTCTTATGCATACCCAAAGAACAAAATATAAGAAATTTTAGCAATTAAGGATTTAGTTGGAATTTAATTATTTGGTATAATATTAATTCTGTCCACTTTGTAAAAATATGTCAATATGACCTTTATTCATATGATGGATCAGTTAAATTGAGTATTTACAAGTTCTTATATATAAAAGTAACTTTACATATATCATATTCCATTTTCTAAACTCTTTTTTGTATACCAAGCCAATATTACTAGGAGTTTAATATTATTTTGCAAGTCATGATCCTTGGAAGCAGAATTTGATATCATGACACTATTTTGGATTTGTAAAATATTTAGCAAAACTACAATAAGCAGGGGTTTGTTTACTCGCTTAAAATTGCTTGCCAAGGTAAGAAACTTCAAATTGCACTTTATATAATGTTGTGTGAGTTTCCGGTGTTGAGGGTTGCTCCACCGAAGGGGTCGGCGAACCCGAATATTATCTACGTGGTTCCGGTGTTGAGAGTTGCTCCACCGAAGGGGTCGACGAACCCGAGATTTATACTTTTATCTTATATCTGCCTCTTGTGAATTTTCGGAGTCTCCCTATACAAAGGAGACTCTGCCAAAATTTTCGAAAAATTCAAGAGATAGTCAAATTCCCGACTTTCTGAAAAATCGGGTTATTCCCTAAGATCTAAAGTCATTTAGAAAAGATACTTAGAAACAGCTAGGAAGCATTGGGCGGGGGAGAACAACCTGGATATTCCTAAATAGTCTCATAGCATAATAAAATTAAAAAGCTGATCAGTAAATTTCTACTCATTCGTAAGGCCATGCGAATGGAGTTTGTGGGGCTTAGCTCACGTATTTTCGTTTGCTCAAGGGAGGCAAACTAAGCCCAAGGGAGGCTCTTATTTTTGTGCTTCAGATTTTTACATCTATTACGACAGCAACATCGAATAGATGATTATTAAGCCCAAGGGAGGCTCCAGGCCGGATACAAAGCACCGTGCCGTCGAATTCACAGCCTGATCCCAGGTTAACGGAATTGTTGATGGAAAACTATTTTATGAATGTTCAGGGATTGTTCTCCAAATTGTATTGCATTTTAGGGTTGGCCCAAGAGAGGCATATTTCAATTTTGTCCAAGGGAGACAATTTCTATTTTATCCAAGAGAGGCATATTTCAATTTTGTCCAAGGGAGACAAAATTTATGATAAGCTCAAGGAAAGCTCGGAAATTTGTTTTTTTCATATACATCGATAGAACATCGGGTGGATGGTTTAGTCCCTCAAATTTCATTTCATTCTAGGAGGAAACTACTCCATTTTAAATAAAGCCAAAAAAGGACGTTTATACTACTTAAATGCATGAAAACTATAACAATGTAAACTTGCATATTCCTATCCTCTTAATAGATAATCTTTATGTTTTATTCCTTATTATATTTATCTGAACCGTCTTTGGCCGAGGACTTGCTTGTCGTTTCTAAACGACCTAGTATTGTTCACTAGGTTTTGTAGCAGTGTACCAAGTGAAGCCGCTATCAGGTACTGAAGGACAACCGGAGATCAAAGACGTGATGATACCATTGAAGACGTCCAAGTCGGAATAAGAATTCTCTTTCTCTACTTGTTTAAGGTATAATTGTATAAGTTATAGTTGGACCCAAATTGTACTGGGTAGAAATAGTTATGTTCATGTTCAATTAGTTAGAATGTCTTAGTTTCAGATTATTGCTGACCTAAATTTACGTAAGTTATGACCTGCTTTTACCTATGCACGAACCTTACGGGCGACAATCGCGAATATGGATACTGGCGTATTTGTATGTCGCGTAGCTTGGGGATGATGTTACGTACCCAGCTTGCCATAATTCTGGGAGCGGGGCGTGACAATGTCGCCAACCATTGACCCACTATGTTTTCGTAAGTTGGATTCAAGCAATACGTTCAGATCTGATGCTTCTTTCTAGATTTGGTGATTTTTCCCTCTAATTAACTATGTCGGACGAAATGTAAGATGGTGGATGAAGAGAGAGAGAGAGAGAGAGAAAGAGAAGAGAGAAAGAGAGAGAGAGAGAGAGAGTCCTAGGTTGCAACCCATCTGATGATCCACCGACGAAGAGTAGGAAATTTTACAGAGGTTTGCTAGGATAGAAAATTAAAGCTTACATCTATTTTATTTTGGACTTTTATATAGAGTGGGGAGGAGAGGTCTACTTGGGCCTCAAGTTTCATTATTTAGGAGTTTACTTGTAGATATTTTTTATGGTTTCTCCTATAGTTAGACTTATTTGTTGATATAATATAATTTCTTGAAGTTTCTTAAGCCAATTTTACACAATAGATTGAAATATTTTTTTTTGAGTAGATTATTTTTTGGTATATTCACATCAAATACCTTGCCGTTGATAGAACCATCACTTCAAACAACCTTAGGGTAGTTTATGTAGTATTTTGTGAGTTGTATTGGTATTTTTAATTTGTCAATCTCTTACTTGTTACCTCCATCAACATCATTAATTAATTTGACTATTATTTATTATTATTGGTCAAACTTTATACCACTCCTCCACTGCCTTATAGAGTTATAAATACATAAATATCCAAAATATATATAACTTGTGATTGTGATGTATTTAATTTTTATTAAATGAAGAAATGTATTATGATGTTCAAGTTCATATCTAAGAACAGTATACCTAACTGGTCAGCTGAAGACTAATTGAGCTGTCTCAATCAACGTTGTCAAAATCGGACTGGACCGGAAGTTGGTCCGGATCCGACCGATTTTTATCAAAAAATCAATCCAATCTGACTTGAACATGAATTTTTTAAAGCAGTTCATCCTTCATATATGGGTGGAATCAACCATTTTAAAAGGCACATAGTAAGTTGGCTACAGTCAGAATTACATATCCCCAATATGAGTTGAAAGATTCGCTTGCACTATCATACTCCTATCCATGTCCATTAGTGACTTATTTCTCCTTTATGTATCACAATTTTGTTACGTTGCTCTATAATCTGGTTTATCGACAGCGTCTCAATAAATATCAATCATGCCAATTTATCCTTAATTGATCACTTTGGTATACTATGGTGTCTATCTTGTTTTGAATCATGGTGCCCATCTCATGTTTGACCATTTCTTAACTTAAAAAGTTGAGAAACTTTTGTTCATATAGTAGGTATAGGTTATGACGCCACACGACCCGTCGTAGTTTTCACTATTTAGCATCAACCCTTTGTTGAGCTCCACGACTACTGATTTGGTACCATTTGAAAGATGCGTAAATGTATTATGTTAACTTATCAATTTTTAATGTCTCTATTCCTTTCACCAAGCAAACTATTTTCTAGACAAAATCCATCTTTTGAGGTCGTGAAACCAGAAACAAGTGTTGTTACTTGGAACCAAATCTCTTATCCCCAAAAGTCCACAAACTTTATGAAATCCTTCGTTTAGAAGGGTTTGACTCTCATAGAATCATCCACATGTTCTAGATACCATAATTAAACAACATAACTAAAACATACCTCTTATCATTGCATTTAAGACTAGGTTCATAATACACAAATACATCTCGGCCGTGAAGCCTCCCACAAGGAAGCTCATTGTTTCTTTCAGCCCACACAATATATCCTTAAGGAGTTGGACAATAAGAGAATAATAACTAGCGGAGGATGTTATTATGGAGGTAGCGATATGTTTATTGGGTTGGACTTCCATATGAGAGCAACCTTCATATTTAGGCAATATAAAAACCCTAATGGTCCACTCTTATTTATATATAGGCTATATGTAAACACTATTGGCCCCCACATGTGGAAGGATAGCCATAGACCCGACCCAGTTGGCCGGCTATATTTTGGACTGGATTAGACTTGTCTAGTTTGGTCCAATGCCAAGTATCAATGCCAAGCATCAATGCCAAGTATCAATACAACTTAGGTGATGTAAGACCCAGTTTTCTGAAATTGGGGTATTTTTTAAAATTTATTATTTTTATTATTTATTAATGGTGATTTAGTCATGTTATGAATTTTGGTGATTTTTAGTTAGATTAAAATTATTTTCTAAGTCATGGCTTATGACTTTGTGATTTTACTAGTGTAACCCTAGTGTAAACCCTAGAGATTTCATAACCTAAAAACTAACCATGATCATGTGAGCTTAGCCATAGGCTTAGAACACCAAATTAGTGATTTTTAGCCTAAAGGGTATTTTGGTAAATTTCTAGGAATTATTTGGAATTATTTAGATTTATGTGTTTTTATTATTGTTTAATTATTATTAAGTGTCATGAGAGCCCCTAACCAAGTTTAGCCTAATCTAGAGGTTAGTTACTAACCTAGAATGGCTAAGAGGATAGATACTTGGTCATGGTTAAAGTGAGATAAATATCTAGATATTTTACATATGATATTTTGCTTGATTTACTCAAAATATCAAGCCTTTACCATGAAAGTCCTTGCCTTAACCTAGAAGCAAGCCTAGGACACCCCCCCTTGCTATGGCCAGCCAAGGACCCCCCCTTGGCAGCCCACCATCCGATATTAACCCCCCCACATTTATTCATGATCATTTTACATGAAATTAAACCTAGAAAAACCCTATTTCTTCAAACCTACACAACTTGATCAATTTTGATCCAAATCACCTCTAGTTTCTTGCATTGGACTCCCCTACACTAGAGGGTACTAGTTAGGGCCTGCTATCAAGGAATTTGGAAGCTTTTGGGCATCACCAAGTGGAAGAACACCCCCCTACTTGGGTGTTTTCTTAATTTTTCACCAAATAGGTAAATGTCCATAAACCATGTTAATTTTATGTTTTCTCTTCATATTTGCATGCATCTAGGTACTAGGGTACTGTAGGACAAATTTGGTGAAGGTTTGAGTTGGTTTGGTGTCCGTATCGGACACGTATCCTAGACTAGGAAACTGTGTTTGTTGAAATGCCACAAAGAACTGGTTTTTATTAAAATGTGAAACAAAATATGTTTTTGGGTAGCCCTAGACACCTAGGTCACAACCCCACTGGACTGAACACAAAATTGGGTCGTGTTCGTGTCCAAATCGGACACGAACCCACTGCACGAGGCCCTCGTGCAGTGCCCTGCTACCACCCCCTTAGTTCTCACTGTACAGACCACTAGGACACACCAAAATTGGTGGACACGAGGGGGCAGTGTCTGTGCACATGCCCCCAAAATTTTAGGATACCTCATGTCGTATCGAGGACACGAGGATACGTGCACTGGTCGTGCACTGTCGTGCACGCGCACAGTCCAGTCGAAAGTTCGACTTGGATACGGCCTTCGTATCGCATGGACACGAGTCGAGGACACCTCGTGTTTGCACGAGTGTGTAGCCCTATACCTGGGCTACACGTGGACATGACCACGAGGCCCCACATGGCTCGTGTCGTGTCCACGAGGCGCGTGACTCACTGCACGACGCAGTGCCAAACGTGCGCATCAGTCGTATTTTCACGACTGATACGGCTCTCGTGTCAACATTGTGAGACACGTGGACACGGTACAGGGTGTTGGACACGTGCCCAACCCCTAGGCGCACCTTCGTGCACGAGCACGAGACACGGGTACAAGTGTGTCGTGTCCTAGAGTTAAGTGCACACGTGCACGACACTTGGTGTGTGTGTGTGCGTATCTTGATTTACCCGATTGGGTTTTTGGGCGGTTGGATACGTTGTGTCGTGTCGTGGTGGACTCCTAGGGACACTAGACACTAGAGGACACCTAGGGGCTCAGTTACCAACCACTAGTGTCGAGCCATAGCTCGGTTTAGTATGTGTACATGGGTTTACACAGGTTTACCTATGCACTGTGCTATTTTCCAGTTTTGGGATTTTTCCCAGTTTTTCAGAAATGAATTTCAAACCTATTTTTGATATGTTTTACATATGTATTGGTATATTATCAGTGTATAAATATGTAGTATATAGGTATGTGTGAGTGTGGGTGAATTTTGAGGGTATTTGGGTGAGTGAATAGGTAGTTGTGATGTATATATACATATATGTATATATGGACTGTGTGTGTGTGTGTTTGGGGGCTGGTTTTGGTTCCAGGAACCATCCCCTTCCCCTCCTGTCCACTGTCCAGTCACCCCCATTTTCCCCTCTCTCTCACTATCATGTTTTCCCTCTTTCACTTTATGTCTCTCTCTATGTCCCTCACTTTCCTCTCTTTATATATGTATAGTATATATATAAGTTTTATATATATATATATATATATATATATATATATATATATATATATATATATATATGTATGTATATATATTGATATATATATATATATATATTTGTTTTAGGTCACATATATAGTGTATCATATGTATGTGGGTTTTTGGGTATGGTATATATGGTATTCCCATATAGGTATATAGATAGTAGATTGATGTGTATATATATATATATTTATATATATATATATATATATATATATATATATATATATATATATATATATATATATATATATATATATATATATATGTATAACTTGCTAAGTCTAGGTTTATATAGAAATCTATAATCACTAGCCTATGGAACCCTAAGAATAGCCTATGGCCTAGGCTACTAGCCTATGGCTTGCGGCTAACCCTAATGACCTAAAACACTATAAGTGACCCTTGTTGACTAAGGGTTGACCAAAGTCAACCTTAGGTCAAAATTGACCTAGAAATGACTTGGATGAACATAGAAGGACTATTTGACTTGAGTTTGACTAAACTAGATGATTAGGTTGACCATATGGATTATGAGGGTTATCCTATATAGATGAAGATATGTATGGGGTTAAGTGAGATACTTAGAGTTGAGTCATGACTTGAGTTGGAGAATAGGATTAGCTTGATTATAGGATTAGGGTTGGTATTGTACTATATGTATTTATGTGTGGTATACTTTGTATATGTAATTGTAGTATAGTATCTTAGGTATTCTAAGACAGGTTAGCCTATGTTTGGTTTTGAGTTAGCCTTATAGAGTTTGACTGGATGTTGACCATTAGTCAAGATTAACCTAATTATCTTATTGACTAGTCTGTGATTAACCAAAACCTTAGTTAGTCTAAGATTGACCTAGACTTTGACCATGTTGACTAGTATTGACTAATCTGACCATTATTGACTATGCCCTAGATAACTTGACTAGTTTGGCTAGAATGTTTGACCAAAGGTTGACTTTAACCTAGATTAGACTTGTTTACCCTTGTTTGACCTTGTATGACTTAGTTTAACTTCTTGTAACCTAGTATGACTTAATTTGACTTAGTTTGACTGTAGTGTTGACCAAGTTTGACTTTGACCTAGATTGGCTTAGAATTCATATAGATTGCATTGTAGATTTCATTTACCTTCATTTTGGACATGTCATAACTGTATTGCTCTATTTTAGGACATTGTGATCCTGGTACAGACATCTGACATTACACTACTCTTTCCAGAGTAACAGACGAGTACATTCTCTGATAATTCTCTCATTTATTTGTCGATTACTGTATTTCAGTTCTAGTTAGTTCTATGTGATTCTCTGTATCAATACGTATAGATATTTCTAGATTCATGTATGCGACACATACCTTACTTACTGATCTCTATTACTGGAATCACTGGAATCATTCCGGAATCATTTCTGGAATCATCATGTATTGGCCGGACTCATCTCGATTTTTGTGTCTTGTACTGGATTCACTTGCTAGGCGGGGAAATATTGAGTAAGACATGTAGACATACCCCAAATCCGGAATCTCCTACTGGAATCTACCGGAAGCATAGCCATCTCTTGCCTGATCAGTGAGAGATGTGCCTGATACCTACAGCTGTTTACATATCGACCTCGGTATTTTAAAACACACTGTTAGATCATAGTTGGACTCACCCTGGTTTCATTGATCACTGTTGGACTCATCTTGTACTGGAAATTATCTGGTATCAGATTATATGGACTGGACTCACACTGGGATTATATTAGACTTAGATCGTACTGTCTGGACTCACACATGATATTCTAGTTCAGTTAGCTTTTATTACAGTCTTCATTGCCATGATTTTTCTCTTGTTTTAGTTACCTTTCTTTTCTTGTCTCTTACTGTGTCTCTGTGCCATCATTACCTGCATAGAACTGCCATGCTCATCAATAAAACTGTCTATAACTGCTTTATAGTTCTTTGTCATTTACTTGGGTTTTTCTAGATGAGTTGTACTCGTTCCCGTCCTGATTGGACCTGTTGAAAATATTACAGATGATAATCCTGAGGACACATGCCCTGCTTACCATGGACCTGGCGAGGGATTAGCTACCTTTGGTTCTGACTCTCAGGAGTGATTCAGGAGATTAGCTAGTAGACTACTTTAGCTTTCATGTTTTGGCTTGTTGTATTAAAGTTAAGATATTGAGTCTGTATTAAGTTGTTTTGAGATATTGGTATATTATTTTAGTAGTTAGTTGTTGTTGTCTTTAATTCCTTAGGTATAACTTCTGTGTTATCTTTTCGTGCTTAGACTGTGTGTGAGTAGATCATACCCTTTACTTGCCCTCCATTCGGAGCTGATATCTGGACAAGTACTTTTTATATTCACTGCATGAGATTAGTTAGCAACCTAGAACAGCTTACTACCGCCGACACTGCGGCGTAGGCTGGACGTAACCACTTCTCTTGCCCCTATACAGGGTATGGGTCGTGACACGTTTTTAGTGGTGGCCCATGCAGGTCGAGAGTCGCATTTGTGCGATTTCGTAGTAGCACGACGACTTAGTTGTATTGCTACGAGCCTGCGATAGAATATAGGAATTAAGGTATTAGGATGAGAGTATATCCAATCACTGTTAGGATTTCATGAGAGATTCCGGGACGACCCTTGAGAATCTTATTTTGAACTTCGATATTGAAAACCCTTTTCCTCTTGTTTTAATTCACCCTCACTCCTTGATGTTTAAGGGATCTTGGACTATTTAACCTTATTCATCATTACCTCCCTTATATTTTGACCTTCTTTACTGCTAATTTAGCCTTAGTTTTGCAAGCTTATATTTTATCGAGCTTGATCACGACATATTTTATTGGGGGCTAGTACCCACTAACATATTGTCTAATCAGGGCCGGTGCATGATGGTCTGATCAACCTATTGCACTTTGGTTCACTTTCATATATTATTCTACATGGATGGAGCCACTTGCAGGTTCTGTTCTTTCAAATCCATTCCCATCTTGTTTCATTATATCTGTCTTGAAATCCAATTCCATATGCTCCTACCTATTTCTTATTTTTGATGAATTTGACCTGATAGTTCTTTTGATTTTATCTCTTACTTAGGAGTGGGAGTAGGAGTAGGAGTAGGAGTAGCTCTAATTGTTAATATAATCCTTTAGGAATGAATTGATGTATGTGCTATACCTTTGACTTAGAAGAGTAGCTCTAACCATAGAATGGTAAACCTCTTAACCCTATTGATTCATTGTTTTCTTACCTACCTAGTCTAATACCCATAGTCACAGACTATCCCATTTAACCTATCCTTGTACTACTATTGCATCACAACTTCTGGTTTAAATTTAGGCCATTGACCATTCCCACTCTAATTATGATCATCGTAGGCACATTACCATGACTTTTAAATTAGGAGCACAAGACTAGTTGTTTTCTCAAAACCAATTTCACAGGCATGACCTAGACTTGACAACCTACACCCATGACCTTAGTATCCCACTAAGGCACACCATTTTATACTTCAATTGCTTAGTACGACTTTCCTGACACAAGACTTCATCCTAAATTACCCCATAGAGTTACTTTTGATTCCAATTTAAATTGAGGACACCCTTGACCTAAACCTGCCAGTCCAATTTATTGGACATGACCCAGTATAGGTCTACTACCCACATTTTACTTGTTGACCTTGTATGCTGCTAAGTAGTAACTCTGACTTTGATTGTTGAGGGTTTGACCCAGGAGGAGTACGACCATCTAAATTTCGAGAACGAAATTTCTCTAAGGAGGGTAGACTTGTAAGACCCAGTTTTCTAAAATTAGGGTATTTTTGAAAATTTATTATTTTTATTATTTATTAATGGTGATTTAGTCATGTTATGAATTTTGGTGATTTTTAGTTAGATTAAAATTATTTTCTAAGTCATGGCTTATGACTTTGTGATTTTACTAGTGTAACCCTAGTGTAAACCCTAGAGATTTCATAACCTAGAAACTAACCATGATCATGTGAGCTTAGCCATAGGCTTAGAACACCAAATTAGTGATTTTTAGCCTAAAGGGTATTTTGGTAAATTTCTAGGAATTATTTGGAATTATTTAGATTTATGTGTTTTTATTATTGTTTAATTATTATTAAGTGTCATGAGAGCCCCTAACCAAGTTTAGCCTAATCTAGAGGTTAGTTACTAACCTAGAATGACTAAAAGGATAGATACTTGGTCATGGTTAAAGTGAGATAAATATCTAGATATTTTACATATGATATTTTGCTTGATTTACTCAAAATATCAAGCCTTTACCATGAAAGTCCTTGCCTTAACCTAGAAGCAAGCCTAGGACACCCCCCCTTGCTATGGTCGGCCAAGGACCCCCCCTTGGCAGCCCACCATCCTATATTAACCCCCCCACATTTATTCATGATCATTTTACATGAAATTAAACCTAGAAAAAACCCTATTTCTTCAAACCTACACAACTTGATCAATTTTGATCCAAATCACCTCTAGTTTCTTGCATTGGACTCCCCTACACTAGAGGGTACTAGTTAGGGCCTGCTATCAAGGAATTTGGAAGCTTTTGGGCATCACCAAGTGGAAGAACACCCCCCCTACTTGGGTGTTTTCTTGATTTTTCACCAAATAGATAAATGTCCATAAACCATGTTAATTTTGTGTTTTCTCTTCATATTTGCATGCATCTAGGTACTAGGGTACTGTAGGACAAATTTGGTGAAGGTTTGAGTTGGTTTGGTGTCCGTATCGGACACGTATCCTAGACTAGGAAACTGTGTTTGTTGAAATGCTACAAAGAACTGGTTTTTATTAAAATGTGAAACAAAATATGTTTTTGGGTAGCCCTAGACACCTAGGTCACAACCCTACTGGACTGAACACAAAATTGGGTCATGTTCGTGTCCAAATCGGACACGAACCCACTGCACGAGGCCCTCGTGCAGTGCCCTGCTACCACCCCCTTAGTTCTCATTGTACAGACCACTAGGACACACCAAAATTGGTGGACACGAGGGGGCAGTGTCTGTGCACATGCCCCCAAAATTTTAGGACACCTCGTGTCGTATCGAGGACACGAGGACACGTGCACTGGTCGTGCACGCGCACAGTCCAGTCGAAAGTTCGACTTGGACACGGCCTTCGTATCGCATGGACACGAGTCGAGGACACCTCGTGTTTGCACGAGTGTGTAGCCCTATACCTGGGCTACACGTGGACATGACCACGAGGCCCCACGTGGCTCGTGTCGTGTCCACGAGGCGCGTGACTCACTGCACGACGCAGTGCCAAATGCGCGCATCAGTCGTATTTTCACGACTGATACGGCTCTCGTGTCGACACTGTGAGACACGTGGACACGGTGCAGGGTGTTGGACACGTGCCCAACCCCTAGGCGCACCTTCGTGCACGAGCACGAGACACGGGTACAAGTATGTCGTGTCCTAGAGTTAAGTGCACACGTGTACGACACTGCGTGTGTGTGTACGTATCTTGATTTACCCGATTGGGTTTTTGGGCGGTTGGACACGTTGTGTCGTGTCGTGGTGGACTCCTAGGGACACTAGACACTAGAGGACACCTAGGGGCTCAGTTACCAACCACTAGTGTCGAGCCATATCTCGGTTTAGTATGTGTACATGGGTTTACACAAGTTTACCTATGCACTGTGCTATTTTCCAGTTTTGGGATTTTTCCCAGTTTTTCAGAAATGAATTTCAAACCTATTTTTGATATGTTTTACATATGTATTGGTATATTATCAGTGTATAAATATGTAGTATATATGTATGTGTGAGTGTGGGTGAATTTTGAGGGTATTTGGGTGAGTGAATAGGTAGTTGTGATGTATATATACATATATGTATATATGGACTGTGTGTGTGTGTGTTTGGGGGCTGGTTTTGGTTCCAGGAACCATCCCCTTCCCCTCCTGTCCACTGTCCAGTCACCCCCATTTTCCCCTCTCTCTCACTGTCATGTTTTCCCTCTTTCACTTTATGTCTCTCTCTCTATGTCCCTCACTTTCCTCTCTTTATATATGTATAGTATATATATAAGTTTTATATATATAGATATATATATATGTATATATATATTGATATATATATATATATATATATATATATATATATATATATATATATATATATATATATATATATATATATTTGTTTTAGGTCACATATATAGTGTATCATATGTATGTGGGTTTTTGGGTATGGTATATATGGTATTCCCATATAGGTATATAGATAGTAGATTGATGTGTATATATATATTTATATATATATATATATATATATATATATATATATATATATATATATATATATATATATATATATATGTATAACTTGCTAAGTCTAGGTTTATATAGAAACCTATAATCACTAGCCTATGGAACCCTAAGAATAGCCTATGGCCTAGGCTACTAGCCTATGGCTTGGGGCTAACCCTAATGACCTAAAACACTATAAGTGACCCTTGTTGACTAAGGGTTGACCAAAGTCAACCTTTGGTCAAAATTGACCTAGAAATGACTTGGATGAACATAGAAGGACTATTTGACTTGAGTTTGACTAAACTAGATGATTAGGTTGACCATATGGATTATGAGGGTTATCCTATATAGATGAAGATATGTATGGGGTTAAGTGAGATACTTAGAGTTGAGTCATGACTTGAGTTGGAGAATAGGATTAGCTTGATTATAGGATTAGGGTTGGTATTGTACTATATGTATTTATGTGTGGTATACTTTGTATAGGTAATTGTAGTATAGTATCTTAGGTATTCTAAGATAGGTTAGCCTATGTTTGGTTTTGAGTTAGCCTTATAGAGTTTGACTGGATGTTGACCATTAGTCAAGATTAACCTAATTATCTTATTGACTAGTCTGTGATTAACCAAAACCTTAGTTAGTCTACGATTGACCTAGACTTTGATCATGTTGACTAGTATTGACTAATCTGACCATTATTGACTAAGCCCTAGATAACTTGACTAGTTTGGCTAGAATGTTTGACCAAGGGTTGACTTTAACCTAGATTAGACTTGTTTACCCTTGTTTGACCTTGTATGACTTAGTTTAACTTCTTGTAACCTAGTATGACTTAATTTGACTTAGTTTGACTGTAGTGTTGACCAAGTTTGACTTTGACCTAGATCGGCTTAGAATTCATATAGATTGCATTGTAGATTTTATTTACCTTCATTTTGGACATGTCATAACTGTATTGCTCTATTTTAGGACATTGTGACCCTGGTACAGACATCTGACATTACACTACTCTTTCCAGAGTAACAGGTGAGTACATTATCTGATAATTCTCTCATTTATTTGTCGATTACTGTATTTCAGTTCTAGTTAGTTCTATGTGATTCTCTGTATCAACACGTATGGATATTTCTGGATTCATGTATGCGACACATACCTTACTTACTGATCTTTATTACTGGAATCACTGGAATCATTCCGGAATCATTTCTGAAATCATCATGTATTGGCCGAACTCATCTCGATTTTGTGTCTTGTACTGGATTCACTTGCTGGGCGGAGAAATATTGAGTAAGACATGTAGACATACCCCAAATCCAGGAATCTCCTACTGGAATCTATCGGAAGCATAGCCATCTCTTGCCTGATCAGTGAGAGATGTGCCTGATACCTACAGCCGTTTACATGTCGACCTCGGTATTTTAAAACACACTGTTAGATCATAGTTGGACTCACCCTGGTTTCATTGATCACTGTTGGACTCATCTTGTACTGGAAATTATCTGGTATCAGATTATATGGACTGGACTCACACTGGAATTATATTAGACTTATATCGTACTGTCTGGACTCACACATGATATTCTAGTTCAGTTAGCTTTTATTACAGTCTTCATTGTCATGATTCTTCTCTTGTTTTAGTTACCTTTCTTTTCTTGTATCTTACTGTGTCTCTGTGCCATCATTACCTGCATAGAACTGCCATGCTCATCAATAAAACTGTCTATAACTGCTTTATAGTTCTTTGTCATTTACTTGGGTTTTTCTAGATGAGTTGTACTCGTTCCCGTCCTGATTGGACCTGCTTGAAAATATTACAGATGATAATCCTGAGGACACATGCCCTGCTTACCATGGACCTGGCGAGGGATTAGCTACCTTTGGTTCTGACTCTCAGGAGTGATTCAGGAGATTAGCTAGTAGACTACTTTAGCTTTCATGTTTTGGCTTGTTGTATTAAAGTTAAGATATTGAGTCTGTATTAAGTTGGTTTGAGATATTGGTATATTATTTTAGTAGTTAGTTGTTGTTGTCTTTAATTCCTTAGGTATAACTTCTGTGTTATCTTTTCGTGCTTAGACTGTGTGTGAGTAGATCATACCCTTTACTTGCCCTCCATTCGGAGCTGATATCTGGACAAGTACTTTTTATATTCACTGTATGAGATTAGTTAGCAACCTAGAACAGCTTACTACCGCCGACACTGCGGCGTAGGCTGGACGTAACCACTTCTCGTGCCCCTATACAGGGTGCGGGTCGTGACAGGTGACTAAGTCATATTCCATATCGATATTGTGTCTTTATCCGTATCATATTCTTGCAAAATAAGTTGAACAATGTTTTAATTCACAAATGTATAAGAATATGGTTTGGCCGACATTCCTATCACTTAGGACATATTTTTTTAGACCATTGCCAATTATGTTAGAGTTAGGATTAATTTCTAGGATATTGATGGTGACGGACGATGATTGTATAATTATATTATTCAAACACATATGACCAAATTTAGTTTGAGATAGATTGAACTTGGGTTCTTCAATTACCATATTGAAGCCTTTGTTGCTTTGCACCAAATTTCTAAGTTAATTGGGGATGATAATTATATATTTATATTATTCAACAAATTTATTTACTTGCAAATTAAGTTGTACTTTTTAATTATTGGAAATGGGAAGAAATTCTCTTGGGAGTGTGTTTTTTCTACAATTTTGTATACAAATTTCCTTTTTCGGTTTCATCCCTAGATATATGTTGTTGTCATTATCGCACTTATTTGACATTTAGGTTTTCTGACATGTAGGGATGAGATGAAGGATGTCAAGAAAAAGAAAATGAATGTTGTTACGAAGAACATATATAATCAATTAGATTCAAGGAAAGAGTAAAATGAGTCAAAACTAGAGGGAAAGCATCTTCATCGTCTTGTTCTAATATATTTCACGTTCATCTTGCACTATTGTCACCAACCAGTAGTCCTCTATGTTTTCGCAAGTGGATTCGGCTTGAGTAACGCGTTCGGATTTGATGCTTCTTCTTGGATTTGGTGTTTTTTCTCCGACTACCTGTTAGAAGGTCTACGAAGCAAGAGGGTCGAGTTGCAACACCTCCGACGATTGCTTCGACGAAGAGCATGGGTTTGCTTGGATAGAAAATTAAAGCTTACATATATCTCTTTTATTTTGGACTATTTTTATAGAATGGGGACGGAAGGTCTGTTTGGGCTTCAAGTTATATTATTTATGAGTTTACTTGTAGATATTTCTTATGGTTCCTTCCTATAGTTAGACTTATTTGTTAATAGAATATAATTTCTTGGACTTTTTAAGCTCGATTTTACCCAAGAGTTTGGAATTATTTTTATTGTAGTATGTTATCGTTTTGGTATATTCCCATCAAATACCTCTAAGCTCATTGATACCATTAATTTGATGATTATTTTATCTGGAAATTGCTGAGAAACCCAATTTCGGGGTGGGCTTTTATGAAATGCCCACCCGCTGGATGAGTTTTATGAAATACCCAGAATTAAGTATTTTCACGTTAAATATTCCAAGATTCCCTTTTAGATGCCACCCGCTGGAAACTGCTATTTTTATAATACCGAAACTACCCCTCCGTGCGAATTGGTCATCTATATGTGTTTGAATTCAAAAAACTCAGATCTGGATTGCGATTTCGTCTTCTTCTTCTTCACGGGAAATCTGAATTCTATTGCTCTCATCTTCAGCAGAGATCGCAAAGATCGTTCATAGTTCGGTGTGCTTTTCTTCAGTCGAACTCAGATCATCGCTCGTCATCATCATCAACATTATCTTCATCGTGGAGACATTTGAAGTTTTCCGACGATTAGGTCAATTGTGGAGAGAAGATCTTTCTTCTTCTTTTCCATAAGGATTATCATCGTTTTGAAAGAAGATCGAAACTCTTTATTTCTGACAAAATTTTTCTAAAAAAAAATATTCTCCGTGTTAAAACCACGGAGAATGACCATTCTCCGTGCTAAAATGACGGAGAATGACTATTCTCCGTTTTTAAAAACCACGGCGGAGAATGACAATTTTCTATGGGTTTTAACATGGAGAATGCCATTCTCCGTGGTAAAGTGACGGAGAATGGCCATTCTCCGTCATTTTAGTACGGAGAATAGCTATTCTCCGTAGTTTTAACACGGAGAATGGTCATTCTCCGTCTTTTTTAATACGGAGAATGACCATTCTCCTCCATGTTAACACGAGATTGGTCATTCTCCGTGTTAATATCACGGAGAATGACCATTCTCCGTGTCGAAAAAGACGGAGAGTGACCATTCTCCGTTGTAAAAAAATGACGGAGAATGTCCATTCTCTTGCGTTTTAACACTGGAATGACCATTCTCCGTGCTAAATTATACGGAGAATGGTCATTCTCCGTTTTATTTAACACGGAGAATGTCATTCTCCGTTTTATTTAACACGGAGAATGGCATTCTCCGTGTTTCTAACACGGAGAATGGTCATTCTTGACTATTCTCCGTGCTAAATTACACGGAGAATGGCATTCTCCGTGCTAAATTACACGGAGAATGGCATTCTCTGTCTAAATTAAGACGGAGAATGGCCATTCTCCGTCTAAATTATGACGGAGAATGGCCATTCTCCGTCTAAATTATGACGGAGAATGGTCATTCTCCGTGTAATTAGCACGGAGAATGACCATTCTCCGTGTAAATTAAGAGAGAAAGTCATTCTCCGTGTTACTAACACGGAGAATGGTCATTCTCCGTGTAAATTAAGACGGAGAATGCCATTCTCCGTGTTACTAACACGGAGAATGACCACCCTCATGCGAAATTAACATTTTTTGTGTTCTAACACGGAGAATGGTCATTCTCGCATGTTTATGGTTAGCTGAAACTTTGGAGGGCCACTTTTGATGGAGGTATGAAACGAGGTCCGTTGTCGCAAAATGAGCGTATCGTCGAGGAGACTGAAAGAGTTTCTTTCTTTCTTTCTCCGTTAGACGGCCTTCCGAAATTTTAGAATCGCAAAAAAATGATGTTTGGATCTCCGTTTTAGCACTTTTGCCGTTTGTCTCGGTCTTTCCGAAATTTTCGACGAGTTTTGAAGATTTTTGAGGAGAAAACCTAGATTCG
>JANAVB010001630.1:0-28267 GCA_029216955.1 Iris pallida | reverse complement strand
ACATTAATTATTGTCTTGATATATAATATGAGAGTTGGTTATCTCGATTAATAATTGATCATGTATTCCTAGTTGGAACTAAGAGGCTGGCTAGTCGTCTTATTGAATTGAATGAATGAGACACGTTCATATTAATTATGAACTATTATCGACTGCGGATCCCGACATTGGCATACAGGCACATGCAGGCTTCAATTTATTTATTTATTTATTTATTTATTTATTTACAAAAGCAGCATGTGTACTTTATGGTCAAGGCATGATTACTCCGTGGTTAGTTTTGATTGTTGCATTACGCTATGTAAGACCTGCAACCTAACCGCACTGGTATCGTTATAGAGTTGTGCATATCGTACCCCATACGAAAGTACTCATTTGAATGACCATGATCACGGCATGGGATTCGCTTAACATAGAGGCTATTAAGTTAAATAAAATAATAATTTTATTGAGAGAACGGATTCCGAGTTCTTACATGGCAGCCCTCTGGGGACTAGTAGTGCCCGACAGCCGGCGGTCCCCACAGATACTACAAATCTGTCACACGGGCAGGGAGCGATATCTGGTTATATTATCTATTGTATATTATATATTGATGACGGCGTCCTGCTGGGACTCGTCTAATTCATGATTGGTGCAATTGATTGACTGGGTAAACTAGCCTTGCTTGCACATAGTAAGAACTGAGGAATCCTTCATTGCATAATTCCAGGATAACTTGGAACTCATAGTAGCAAGTCGTAGTAGTTGCATGGCCGTTTAAATTGAATTGCTTGTGTACTGTACCTACTCTGTTACCTAATTGAGATGATCAGAATGTCAGGGCATGACGGACCAACTTCTGTCCTTGTTTGGTTGGAGGTTGGTTCGAAGTGTCGTGATGTTATGTGAATCCCAGTGACAAGCAGAGATCTATTATTATATCCTTTTATTACTGGTTTCATCCTTCATATCGTGCTTCTTTGCGGTACTTGCTATTAGAGGTCTAACCTCTCTGGTTTTGCATGGCCAGATTTAGAGCCGGTCCCCGATGATCCAGCTTACTTCCACCTCCAAGATGGTCAATACTAGGGAATGATCGCAGGAGGACTCGAGTGGGTTCTTTACTTTACCGCTCATTTTGTTATTTACTTTATACCTTGCCGTTTAGCACCGACATGTTAGTCGGATCGTCTTGTACTTACTTTTACATAATTGTAACTAAGTCAGGCTGCAGCTGATAACAATTGTGTATACTTTGCACATCATATGGCTATATTTTATAGAGCCAGATATCAAGAACATTTTGACACAGCGTTTGGGACGCCTTACTGCTTTATCTTACATGTTCTCTATTTCTTTTCTTATTTGAATGATGAGACAATAGATGTGAAGTGACCATAGTGAGACTTTATGTAGTATGTACCCCCTCGTCTTATTAGACAGCATTGATCGTATTATACGGTATTCATCTACCCGTAATACGTAGCTGGCTGAGTCATTCCCCCGCTCTCCAGTATTCTGGTTCTGGGGCGTGACAAGGTTTTAGTGGTGGCCCATGCAGGTCCGATTTCAGACTTGTGGGGTGTTTTGATTTATAGGATGTCTCAATCACATGTTCTCCCTTGATCTTCTGGTTCGTTACTCTCGATTCTAGCTTGACATTCCGGTATCCTTTGACTTCATTGATCTTCCATGTCCGATTGTTTGATTGTTCTCTTGTCCCTTTTCTTAGGGGCACTTCGTCCGCATCTGTCAGGACTGGACAGCAGCAACAAGGGCAACATGGGCAACACGACCAGGTTGGTCAGCTACAAGGACTAGTACAACCTCATGAGACTATCCAAGAAGAAGTGATAGTGGAACCAGCAACTGGACCGCGGTATCCGGAGTTTCCCACACCACCAATAGTTCCACCCACCCCTGTGGAAGTGGACACACCAGCCCTTCGGGAGATCATGAGAGGGATGATGGCCACCACAACACACAGATGTTAGCCCAACAGCGCATGCACGCTCAGTTGCGAGAGCAGAATGTACTACTCAACCAAGGATTGCAGACGGCATTAGAAAGAGGGGCAAGGACAGATTCAGGAGCGTCGGCCCGGTTTTGCAAGTATAACCCCCACCGTTTCGAGGGCACGGAGAATGCCATCTCAGCAGATGCATGGCTTAAGGACATGGAGGCTATTTTGACAGCAGCTAAGGTGCCGGCAGAAAAACGTGTGGATCTAGTGAAGCTGTTACTTCAGGATCTCGTACGTGATTGGTAGGAATCGGAGGAAGTGGGCATCAGACATCCTGTGGCTTGGAACGATTTTACAGCAAGATTCAAGACCAAGTACTATGGAGTTGCGGCGCAGTTTGAGCTACAACAGAAATTTATCAACCTCAGACAGGCTGGCAAGACTGTAGATGCTTATGCAGCGGAATTCTGCAGATTGAGTAGATTCACCCCAGAGATGGTAGCAACGGAGAGCCAGAGGGCCATGAGGTCCCAGCAAGGGTTTCATCTCGAACACTTGCAATTGATAGAGGGGCACAATTATCAGACTTTTGACGAAGTATTGACGGCAACCCGAAGGCACGAGATCACCATTCAGAGGCTTGCGGCGAGGAGTGGGGGTCAGAAGAGATCCCACAGTCAGATTGAAGGAGGAGGGGGAGCAGCGCCCCGAACAACAGCACCATCCCCTGGCATTCGCATTCACGATATGGCAATACGAGGGCCAGCACCACCACCAAGGCAAAAGCAACAAAGGAAGAACCAGCAACCCCCAGTGGGCTGCACTTATTATGGGAAGATGGGGCACACTAGAGATGTGTGTCGGGCATTGAACGGACTGTATTTGATATGTGGAAATCTAGATCATCGGTTACCACTTGTCCCATGAATTCGAGGTCAGAAGGACCAGTGCAGCAGTTTCCCGCTCTGCCAGCACCAGAGGCAGGGCAGTATCGAGGACCCGCAGTGGCAGTGAGACCATTGGCCCAGCGTCCGTAAATGCCATAGGCTCAGATATTTCGGCAGCAGGGACCGCCGATGCAGCAACACCAGCACCACCCCAGCATCATCAGGGGGGCCAGCAGCAACACCAGGCTAGGCCGCAGCATGGAAACCAACAAGGAGGTCGAGGGCAGGCATTCACTCTGTCATTGGAAGAGGCATTAGCATCGGAAGATGTTGTGGCAGGTAACATTCTCGTCGCCTCATATCCCGCTAGCATTGTTTTATTCGGGAGCATCACACTCATTTATATCTGCACAATTTACGACACGGCTAGGAATGGAGTTCGAGGCATTACCAGGGAGGTTGAATACTCACTGGTAATGGGCTCGTAGAAGTTAGTAGAGTTATCCTAGCGTGTAGTGTTGTAGTTTGCGGGCATTCCTTACCCGCCCAGTTGATAGAATTTCCTATTGGAAATTTCGACGTTATCTTAGGCATGGACTGGCTGAAAGACAGTCATGCGACAATAGATTGTCGTAGTAGGAGTGTATCTTTTGATATCCCGGGCATAAAGCGATTCACCTTAGTCAGATCTGAGGCAACTCAGCAAGAGCAGGGGGTAGTAACGGCAATGGAAGAAGTTCAAGTTCCAAAGGTAGTTGATGAATTTTTAGATGTATTTCTCGAAGAACTTCCAGGACTACCACCAGTTAGAGATATTGAGTTCAGTATAGAATTGGCACCTGGAACTAACCCGATATCAGATCGAGTTTATAGAATGGCGAATTCGTAGCAGGCCAAGGTATATCAGCACATAGAAGAATTGAAGGAGAAGAAGTTCATCCAAGCTAGCATATCACCATGGGCAGCACCTAGTACTTGTAGGAAAGAAGGGATCATCCAGATTGTGCATTGATTATAGGAAGCTTAACGCGGCAACAGTGAAGAACAAGTACCCACTACCCAGGATCGACGACTTATTTGATCAGTTGAGCAAAGCTAGAGTTTTCTCCAAGATAGATCTTCGTTCAGGGTACCATCAAGTGAGGGTTCAGAAGGAGGATATTCCCAAGACAGCATTCAGGTCGAAGTATGGGCATTATGAATTTTTAGTAATGTCGTTTGGTTTGACCAATGCTCCAGCAATATTCATGGATTTGATGAACCGCGTCTTTATGCCATACTTGGATCAGTTTGTCGTTGTGTTTCTTGACGACATTCTCGTATACTCTGTCAATAAAGAGGAGCATGAAGACCACCTCAGGAAAGTGTTGCAGGTTCTGAGAGAGAACCAGTTGTATGCCAAGCTTAGTAATTGTGAGTTCTGGACGGATCATATTTTATTCTTGGGTCATATCATATCAGGCTGGAGTAGCAGTAGATCCCAAAAAGATAGAAGCAGTAGAGAGTTGGCCAGTACCCAAGACCGTAGCTGATGTACGGAGTTTTTTGGGATTGGCAGGATATTACAGAGATTCGTATCGGATTTTGTAAGACTTTCAGCACCCATGACCGCTTGACACGGAAGGATGTGCCATTCGTCTGGTCGGCAGAGTGCCAGGCATCATTTGAGACCTTGAAGCAGAAGTTGATATCAGCGCCTATTCTTACATTGCCAGTTGGACCCGGAGGTTTTACAGTATATTGTGATGCGTCAGGTAAAGGACTTGGATGTGTCCTCATGCAGCATGGAAAGGTGATAGCGTATACATCTAGGCAGCTTCGGGACCACGAGAAGAATTACCCAACTCACGACTTGGAATTGGCAGTAGTATTTGCTTTGAAGCTATGAGGCATTACTTATATGGTGATCGAGTGGACATGTACACAGACCACAAAAGTCTGAAGTACATTTTTACTCAGAAGGAGATAAACATGAGGCAGAGAAGATGGTTGGAATTGATCAAGGATTACGACGTGGAGCTTCAGTATCACCCAGGCAAGGCGAATGTGGTAGCAGACGCTCTCAGCAGAAGAGCGGCGCATTTATGTTGACAACACAGAAGCACATTTTAGAAGACCTTCAGGAGATGGGCATAGAAGTTATACTTCCTAGTGATGTAGGATTTCTGGCAAGTCTACAAGTTCAATCCGACTTGGTAGACAGGATCAAGGTAGCTCAGGCACAGGATCCAAGGATTCAGAAGCTTAGAGCAGAATGCGAGTCAGGACTCAGAAAGGAGATGCAAGTTCATGAAGATGGTACGCTTAGGTTTGGATCACGCCTATGTGTGCCTAGTGGAGATATCAGACAGGAGGTTATGACAGAAGCTCACAGTTTTCAATATTCTATACACCCTGGAGGGACCAAGATGTACCAAGATATCAAGCAGCACTTCTGGTGGAACGGGATGAAGAGGGAGATAGCTAGATTCGTTTCCCGTTGCTTGGTATGTCAGCAAGTGAAGGCAGAACAGCAGAGGCCAGCTGGATTATTACAGCCACTTCCTATCCCGGAATGGAAGTGGAAACACATCACAATAGACTTTGTGACCGGTTTACCGAGATCACTAAGTGGTAAAGATGCTATTTGGGTGATAGTAGATCGGCTTACAAAGGTGGCACACTTTCTTCCTTTCAGAGTAGGGCAATCTACAGAAAAGTTGGCAGAGTTGTATATGCAGCAGATAGTCAGACAGCATGGAGTTCCTGTCAGTATTGTGTCAGATAGAGATACCCGTTTCACATCACATTTCTGGAAGAGCTTACATCATAGTCTGGGCACCAAGTTAAGATTTAGCACGGCTTATCATCCACAGACGGACGGGCAATCAGAAAGAATAATTCAGACTTTAGAAGATATGTTGCAAGCTTGCACCCTAGATTTTAGAGGATCTTGGGAGAGCCACCTGCACTTAGTTGAGTTTTCATACAACAACAGTTATCAAGCCAGTATCCAGATGGCGCCATTCGAAGCTCTATATGGTAAGAAGTGTAGATCGCCACTAGCATGGGATGATATCGGGGAGAAGAAGATGTTAGGTCCGGAAATGATTGTTTAGACAGTTGAATTGGTCAAGGGAATTAGAGAGCGACTTCGAGTTGCACAGGACCGACATCGTCATTGGGCGGACCAGCATCGTAGACCGCTAGAGTTTTCTGTTGGGGACCACGTGTTCTTGCGGATCTCACCTACCCGTGGGGTCATTAGATTTGGCGTTCGCGGGAAGTTGAGTCCGCGATACGTAGGACCATTCGTTATCCTTGATAGGGTAGGCGATGTTGCTTATCGTTTATCCCTTCCACCTTCGTTACGAGAGGTGCATGACGTGTTTCATGTATCTCAATTGCGAAGGTATGTATCGGACCCCAGCCATATCCTTGATTATTCTGAGTTGGTTGTTGGTACCAACTTGTCTTACGAGGAGCAGCAGGTGTCCATGTTGGACCGGAGAGAGAAGATACTCAAGAATCGAACAATTAGCCTTGTCCGGGTTGCTTGGGGTCATCACTCATTAGGAGAGTCAACGTGAGAACGTGAGGATGATATCCGATCACGGTATCCACATCTGTTTGACTCATAAGGTATATTTTTCCCGTGTACCTTGATTGCCTTAACCCCTCATGCTTGTCACCTCATAGATAGAACTATTGATCTCGTAGATTGTTAATATAGATATGTTATCTGCTAGTTAAACATTGAAGAATGATTGCTTGCTCAAGTTTCTTGTACCTAGATCAGCTCGGTTTTTCCTATCCTGCTTGGATTTGAAATTCCGAGGACAGAATTTGTCTAAGATGGGTAGAGATGTCACTTTCCGTTCCCAGAATACGTATTTTTAATGCATATACTATTATAGGATGTATTTATTTTATATTCGTCATGTACTGCTCTGTATTTAAATTCCTTTAATTTCATGTTAATTAATTTCCTATAATTTTATTTTTTGCATTTTATTCCCTGCTTTTATTTCTGCTTTAGCTTTGCTTTAGGATCGGCTTAGATTGGTTTATTTATGTGGTTCATCATGAACCAAACCCCCACCTACCACCACCCCTTCCATTTAAAGCCCATCCCCTTTTCTCTCTCTTCATTACTTCACCATTACTCTCCTTCTTCTTTTTCTTAAACTCTCCCACCAACCTAGGAAGAGCTAGGCAAGTGCCAACTTGCTTCTTGATGGATCCCCATTATTATTGTTCTATCATCTTCCTTATTTGATTCTAAGTCTCTTTAGTACTTGGCATTTTTGATTTCCATGGCTTATTTGTTGTAGATCTAAGTTTGCTGTATTTTCGGATTTCTTAGGTTTTGATATAGTAAACTTTGTTATCTTCAAGTTTTGATGGTTCCATGTTGTAGAATTTCGTCCTACCCAATTTTGACCTATGAAAGTTCAGATTTGGGCTTAGAATGAAGGATTTATGGAGCTTGGAAGCAATGGCTTCCCATGGTTCTTCTTTTCGGACTAGTGGAGAAAAGAACAGTTCTGGCCGCATGATGGTGCTTGACCGCATGAGTCTTCATGCGGCAAGTCACCCTAGCCGCATGGGCATCCTAGCCGCATGAGCATGAACTTTCCAGCCGCATGAGTTCATTCGTTTTGAGCCGCATGAGACTGATTCCAATCCCAGCCGCATGGGCTTAGTCAGCCGCATGAGACTTATCTGCCGCATGAGTTCTTAGCTAGCCGCATATGCATTCGGTTCCGCAGCCGCATGGTGCTGCATGACTTCTCAGCCGCATATAGGATTACACTTATTCAGCCGCATGAAATTAGTTTTCCTTAGCCGCATATAGGCTTGTCCCATGTTCAGCCGCATGGGCGCATGTCAGTTCGAGCCGCATGGGCGCATATCATTTCGAGCCGCATGGGGTTTGCTATCCCCCAGCCGCATGGAATTTCCTTTGGCCGCATGGTCGCATGTTAGCCGTAGCCGCATGACACTGCAACCCTTTTTCAGCCGCATGGCTTGGGCATTGCTGAACCGCATGGGGCTATTTCAAATTCCGGCCGCTTAGGCGCATGTTATCCTAGCTGCATAGGCGCGTGTGGTCCTAGCCGCATAGGCGCATGTTGTCCCGACCGCATGAATTTAAGCTTCCTTAGCCGCATGATTTCCTGGTCGCATGAACTCTGATTCTAAAGCCTTTTGGCTGATCCTTGTTTCAAATTGACATTGATTGACATTGATCGAAATTGATTGACCTTGATTAATTACCTTGGCTTTTATTAACATTAATTATTGTCTTGACATTATAATATGAGAGTTGGTTATCTCGATTAATAATTGATCATGTATTCCTAGTTAAAACTAAGAGGCTGGCTAGTCGTCTTATTGAATTGAATGAATGAGACACGTTCATATTAATTATTAACTATATCGACTGGCTGATCCCGAACATTGGCATACAGGCACATGCACAGGCTTCAATTTATTTATTTATTTATTTATTTATTTATTTACAAAAGCAACATGTGTACTTTATGGTCAAGGCATGATTACTCCGTGGTTAGTTTTGATTGTTGCATTACGCTATGTAAGACCTGCAACCTAACCGCACTGGTATCTTTGTAGAGTTGTGCATATCGTACCCCGTACGAAAGTACTCATTTGAATGACCATGATCCACAGCATGGGATTTTGCTTAACATAGAGGCTATTAAGTTAAATAAAATAATAATTTCATGGAGAGAACGGATTCCTGAGTTCTTACATGGCAGCCCTCTTGGGACTAGTAGTGCCCGACAGGTCGGCTGGTCCCCACAGATACTGCAAATCTGTCACACGGGCAGGAGCGTATCTGGTTATATTATCTATTGTATATTGTATATTGATGACGGGCGTCCTACTGGGACTCGTCTAATTCATGATTGGCGCAATTGATTGACTGGATAAACTAGCCTTGCTTGCACATAGTAAGAACTGAGGAATCCTTCATTGCATAATTCCAGGATAACTTGGAACTCACAGTAGCAAGCCGTAGTAGTTGCATGGCCGTTTAAATTGAATTGCTTGTGTACTATACCTACTCTGTTACCTAACTGAGATGATCAGAATGTCAGGGCATGACGGACCAACTTCTGTCCTTGTTTGGTTGGGAGGTTGGTTCGAAGTGTCGTGATGTTATGTGAATCCCAGTGACAAGCAGAGATCTATTATTATATCCTTTTATTTACTGGTTTCATCCTTTATATCGTGCTTCCTTGCGGTACTTGCTATTAGAGGTCTAACCTCTCTGGTTTTGCATGGCCAGATTTAGAGCCGGTCCCCGAGGATCCAGCTTACTTCCACCTCCAAGATGGTCAATACTAGGGGAATGATCGCAGGAGGACTCGAGTGGGTTCTTTACTTCACCGCTCATTTTGTTATTTACTTTATACCTTGTCGTTTGGCACCGACATGTTAGTCGGATCGTCTTGTACTTACTTTTACATAATTGTAACTAAGTCAGGCTGCAGCTGATAACAATTGTGTATACTTTGCTACATCATCTGGCTATATTTTGTAGAGCCAGATATCAAGAACATTTTGACAGAGCGTTTGGGACGCCTTACTGCTTTATCTTACATGTTCTCTATTTCTGTTTCTTATTTGAATGATTGAGACAATAGATGTGAAGTGACCATAGTGAGACTTTAGTAGTATGCACCCCCTCGTCTTATTAGACAGCATTGATCGTATTATACGGTATTCATCTACCCGTAATACGTAGCTGGCTGAGTCATTCCCCCGCTCTCCAGTATTCTGGTTCTGGGGCGTGACAACGGGTACAAGAACCACTACGCATAAATGAACTGCTGGATGAGAACAAGCGAAAACATGTCACGAGATCAATGAATACTCAAACCCTCGCCCTAGTGTAGACTCGCAGGTTTGAAACAACTACTAACACTCGCCTCTAGTGTGGACTCACAGGCTAACATCAAGAATCACCCTCGTCCCTAGTGTGGACTCGCAGGTGCGGAACAGATAACTACTAACCCTCGCCCCTAGTATGGACTCGCAGGTTAGCTTCACGAAATCAAGATACAAATAACTACTAACCCTCGCCCTAGTGTGGACTCGCAGGTTAGCTACACGAATACAATGTAGAGCAGTTCAGCTATGACTTACTCATCCTATGACACGATACGACTCAGTCGAAGTACAGGTGACGACACTATATGACCCAGTCAAGATACACGGGAGAACAGATCCAATATTAACTACAAGCTAACTATGAACAAGGACTATATCTATACTAGCATGTATGATATACAAATCACATGTAAATAATCAACTAATAAAACTAGATAATAATAAGACTATGCATGTAGATAAACTGTAGAGGAGGCAAGGTATCTTGCCTGGAGGTAGCACGAAGAACCAACAATATACCGCCAATCCACAAGTCAGAAAGTCTAAGTCTCACAACTGTCTCCGAAAGCTAAAATAGACATTCCCAACATTTTTAGAATATTCAAATTAGCTAAGATTGCCTGTCCTTAAGTCCAATTCTGGACACAGGGGCAAAACGGTAGTTTTGGGCCAAAACGACGTCCGTCGTTGAACCCGCTTTGCACCGAAAAGCGTGACAGAGTCAATGGTCTATAAAGTCGTCAAACTACATGTCCACGAATCCGGTTAGATGATACGAACCCAACGGTATGTCCAATTTTGGATTCCGGTGGGTCGTGCACAAAATCGCCCGTTGAATCGGATCGTGGGGCCCGCGAAACGGCAATCCGATTAACTGTCTCAGAATTGGACCAAACTTGGCATACAGGACCAGAAAAATGATACGGTCCTGTTGACACAAGTTTCGTCTCGATCTGACGAACGTGCACAAAGTAATTGAGAAATTTCGAAAAGGCCGATACGGTGAATTTTGACGGATACGCATAAATTCGTCGCGCACACGCAACCAATTTGAATTCCGTCAAAGCTCACACGTCCACAAAGCCATTACGCACCTTTTGATGCCTCTGGTTCGCGACCACGTCGCCCGGATTGGCGGGACGCACGTCGTATCGGAGAATTTTTCTATATTTTTAAAACAGTTTTTCATGGGTTTTCCTGATTTTTGGAACCAGATTTCTTGCTGAAAACTTAATGAAAGTAAAAACTACAAAAAGTGTTTCAAAGCTGTACATGTTGACTAAAAACCTATTTAAATAGATTTTGAGAATTCTAATCGGTTGCAAATAAACAGCCTCCAAAACATAGGTCTTTAGACAGTTTCTACTGTTTCGAACAATATTTTTCCAAACTTTGGTTCGATCTTCCATGGGTTGTAAGAGGTTTGATTCTGATCTATTATTGGGATATGAAGTTGGTAGGGTTGTCGACAAACCTGAGAAGTTGAATCGGAAAATGGCTACTTGACGACGAAGATACGCGATACAAGTTGCGCCCTCGCCGCGCTGCTGCTGTTGATTGCTGCTCTGTTCCCGCTGTTTCCAGCGGAATGGCCGGCCGGCGGCATCTCGTGGCGGTCATGCTCACGTCGGGGGAGGTCGGGGTCGCACAGGGTGGTACTGGGTTTAGGGTTTGTGAGTTTGTTAGGGTTTGCTTCCCTTCTCTCGCGTTCTCTTTCTCTCGATATATAGCATAGGGTCGGCCCCTTTTAGGCTCGAGCATGTGGGGGCTCTACTGCGGTCCGGGCTCGATTTGGGAAGGCTCCTTGATGTGTTGGTTGGATTTGCTTGTAAGGGTCGGGTTGGGCTTTGCTTGGCTGAGCTTGGGGGGTGTTTTTGGTCCTTTTTTTCCTTTTCTTTTTCTATTACTCTAACTCTATATATATATAATATATATATATATATATATATAATATATATATATATACATACACATACATATATAACTATATATATACACACACATATAAATCTATATAATCTAATGATACATTTAGATAGATATAATTAATAGTTATACAATATTCTAAAATTATATCCTTTGTTGTAATATATAATTATTACCCTATTTGCTATAACTTATATAATAATCTTGTTATGTCTTCATACGAGTCTAATATTTTACATATTATATATGCTCATTGTTTCCATAAAGAAATTCTCTTTATTTGTTGTGTTTTGGGAAAATTATAACTGTAGGAATCCGATCTAGAAGACGATCGCTTTATCTCTTGGACTATGCGAAGAAAAAAAGCTCTCAAAATTTTGACAGTAGATATCAATGTATCTGTACAATAAATGAGAAAAAAACTCTCTTTATAGAGTCAAAACAGTAACTGAAAAGATACTACCTCACTACTGGTGCACTTAAAAGTCACGCAGATTCTAAATACACGCAGGGTTAGTGAGTAGTTACTGGACGTGGCTCGTAACTGTTGGACACATGGCATCAGTGCATGGGTCGTGTGCAAGTTACTGGGCACGCGAGAGAGAGATCGGTGGCATGGCTGCCACGTACTCCAGTTGAAATGAAATCCACGCTGACTTGCTGAAGGCAAAAATCCATGCAGGTTCGTTGACGCAGACTCGTTGAAGGCGAAATCCACGCAAGCTTTGAAGAAGAATACTTCAGAATTCACGCAGGCTTTGAGAAGAATAACTCAAAAGTCACGCAATGTTTTGAGGACGGAGAAGGTTCAGAATCCACGCAAACCGCCAGCTGTCTTGATTTGGCACGCTTCGTCTGACACAAAATCTCTGACATTGATCATATTGTCAGCTGCATTAAATGAAGATAAGATCCAAAGTCATGCCAATTTGGTGAAGAGTGAGTCTTGCTAAGGAAGGTTTCGAAAATCACGCAAAAGACGGCTGTGATCTCTCGAGTTCTGTGCATACGTGGCATACGAGGAGACGTTCCTCGACTGTTGTATTGTCAGTCATTATGATTCTGACGTATGGCTGAGCTGTCTCTGCGTGACTTCTAAAGGAGATGGCCAGGCAGAACTTAGCGTATCTTTTGTGCTGCTTCTTGGATCACTCTGCGTGACTTGTTCTGATCAACTCAGCGTGACTATCATTTTTGAGGCCTACAAAACCCCCTTCAAAGTTTTCGAAAAATGTTAAATATTTTCGAAATACTTTGAAATAGAGATGATGCAATGAGTAAAAGTCACGCTGAGATGACTTAAATGATTTTTTCGAAAGTCGAAAAGACTTTGAAGTTCTTCGAAAACACCCGAATGAACCTATTAAATATCATAATGACTCTTCGTTCTCCGAGACTGATTGCGTCCAATTTATGGTAGAATATGAACTGTCGACGAGATCTGTTATATAAACAGGGAGTGATTCTCAGTTTTGACATTCATCTCTCGAAAATATGACCCCAAAGGAAGCAGCCGAAGAGGAAGCACGCAAGTTGGACTTTTGTTCCCATGATGACCCCACTTTTGGGGGCAAAGAACCCGAACCTGTCGTCATCGAGCTCAAGGACAACTCCACGCAGTTAGCCAAGAATCTCTTGAGCTACTTTGGATTGGATGGCTCGTCTTCTTCTGATGGGCGGAGCCTTATGGAGAAGCGTGAAATGCTCGAGACTCTGTTGCATCGCCTGGGAGTTAAGAGCGTAGAGGAGTTAGGCATCAAACTTAGCCGCTCTGGAAATAGAGCGTAACTTTCTACGCTTTTGTTGCACTTTTCTGTTTTGTCTTTTTGTAAGGCCATCAGTGCCTGTTTAAAGAATGAAGTACAACTTTTGTGTTTGATCTGCGTGCCTTTTAATGAAGAATATTAATTAGCACACTTTGACTGTTTCCAATGTTGTACTGTCTCCCAAGCACACGTGATACTCATTCCACAATTTACGAGCGCTATTTATGCGGATCTTTTCCAAGAATAGACCTGCACTTGTCCCTTTAAATAGATGGATGAACTCCACGCAAACTCATCTTCCCATTCTTCTTCCTCTCTGAGAATGAATTTTCTGTGAGAAGAAAATAGGAAAGCCATGTTGTCTGATGTCAAATCTCTGTGCACGCTACCAACATGGATCTGTCAATCCTTAGCAGCAAACTCAGCGTAAGTTCAATATACACGCATCGATTTTTTTTTGTTTGCTAAAGACAAATTCATCTTCCTGAAATGAACAGAATGCATCTGTCTTTGCTTGGCCAATTTCTGTTGGCTGATTTTTTCTTACTGTTTTTTGCAGAATTTTGGCTGAAAGCCTTCTTCAGAACTGGCATTGGTGATGTGGATGCTGTGGACAATGTTCTTCTGACACCCACATCAGGGAGCTCATACGCCTTTGACGCGTAAATTAGACAACTCAAACTCTTCGTGAGATAGAAGGGTCTTCCTTAGATGGTAGGAAGAGCCTTTATACACGAGAGTTGGATGGTGGAGTCAACTCTGCTACCGAGAAATCGGGTAGTAGAGTTCCTTTTACGGGAGAACTAGGAATTGTATCCCAAGGTTGGATACATTCCTGTCTCCTCTGAAAGGTCGCTCCTAATCCACCAGTTGTATTGGCAGCAACACGTTTTCGTGTTGCCCTACCCTGTGGTTCTCCTCTCGTCTGAGAGATAAGACCAGAGTTTGATTCCTGCTGGACACCCAGGAATTGCCACAAATACGAGATTGCCAGAGAAGATCCAAGAAGAGATCTCAGTTGTACATAGAATGAAAATCCAAGATTTGTAATAGATTTCCATTATGATTTGTAAGAAAGTCTAAGAAAATGTAATAGACTTTTTGTGGTGAAATGGGAATGGAAATGACAATTCTTCTATGCTCAATAATTTGTATTTGTGGATTGTGGACATGATAGATAATAAAATCATCTTTTCTGTTTTAGAGTATATGATATCAGAGATATTATGGACGTGATAATATATAGGAACTCGAAAGAAAATAGATTGATTTCTATGCAGAGGTCAAAACATGACAAATGAGTAAGTAGATTCGAATTGATTTAGAGGTTATGAAAACATGATAAATAACGAATCTCCACTTAATAAATTGATAGAAGATTATGAACGGATGAACCGTTAGGAAATGATGAACAGATAAACTGTCGAGTGAATGTAATAAATGAACGGATGAACCGTCAAGTATTAATGACATGTGAAACGTCGGATGAATGTGAGAAATGAATGGATGAAATGAATATCGAGAAAGAATACGTCCCTTCAATCCTTGTAACCATATGCCTATAAATAGAGCATATATTTGAGTAGAAGGATCGCATTTTATCCACAATGTCTTCTGAAGAGAAATAAGAAGGCTGAAGTCGCCCCCGAAGCTACTGAAGGTGTTAAAGAACATCCACCTCCGCAAGAAGGAAATGGGCGAAAGCTCGTCTACTCCCAAGCCGCCGAAAGATATCCTGGACTTCCTGGTCGAACCAGGAGAAACCGAAGAAGAAGAAGCAATGAGGCTGGCTGCCTGTCAATTCTTGGTGCGGTCAGGAAAAGATGTACTCAATTCTTTTGCTGATTATGTATGTGGTCCTCGTCCCAAATATGAAGGGATTACAGTGATCTTCCATGATGATGTACTCTTTTTTCTTGAGGAATTTGTCTCAAATAAACTCCGTTTAAGGAAACTTTGTTTACGATATATCCTTCCCACTTTATATTTTTGCCTTTATTCATTGATCTTTTGACTCAGAAATCAGAAAGACTAAATATCATTTTCATAAATATGATATTGAGATAGAAAATTCAGAGGTAATATGGACATGATTTTCTGGATATCAAATTTGTTGAGAAAACGATACAAAGTAGAATACCTATCTCCACTGGGGATATAGATATCAGAATGATTCTTCGGAAAGAACAATGAAACAGCTGGAGAATGATGGGAGGACAATCTTGATAGAAATATTAGACGTAGTACTTCTTCAAGAATTTGCCGTTGATGGGCATCATAGTGGCTTTACCATCTAGAGTAGTGAGTTGATAAGCCCCATTAGAAAAGATCTTATTGACAATGAATGGACCTTCCCATTTGCATCAAACTTGCCCTTACTCATGTGTGTCATAGTCATCGGGCGTCTGACAGTAAGCACAAGTTCTCCTTCTGAAATGTTCGAATTCTGACTTTCTTGTTAAAAGCCCTTGAAATTCTAGCTTGATAGAATTCAATATTCTGTTGAGCAGATAACCGTTTTCATCCAGAGCCTCCAATTCTTGAAGTCGAAGACGATCATTATTTTCAGCAGTGAGTTCATTAGCGATTGCTATCCTTAAAGAAGGAATTTGAATCTCTAATGGGAGAACAGCCTCAGATCCGTACACCAGAGAGAAAGGTGTACACTTAGTAGCATTACGGACTGTAGTACGATAAGCCCACAAGCTTCCCCCGAGCTTGTCACTCCAATTACGTTTGTTAGTGGAGACAAACTTCTTTAGGAGTTTGATGATAGTCTTGTTGAAAGCTTCTGCCAATCCGTTAGCTGCTGGATTATATGCGGTAGAAGCAACATTATTGATCCGGTGATCGTCACAGAATCGAGTAAATTTCTGGCTGACGAACTGTGGTCCGTTATCATGAACAATGCGTCGAGGAACACCAAATCTGTAGATGACGTGGTGCTTAATAAAGCTGATGACATTAGACGTCTTAACTTCAGATAAAGGAATAGCTTCGGCCCATTTGGAGAAGTAATCGGTTATTGCGAGAATGAACCGATGACCTTTAGATGACGGTAGGATTGATCGGGCCGACAATGTCCATGCCCCAAGCTTCGAAGGGCCATGATGCTGCCGTCGGATGTAGAAATTCCGAAGGTTGATGTATAAAATCCGCATGGATTTGGCAAGCTTTGCATTTCCTTGCATATTCAATGGCATCTGATACCATAGTTGGCCAATAATAACCCATCCGTCGAATACGGTCTTGAAGTTTTGGCCCAGGTTGATGCGCTCCACAAATTCCATCATGTGCTTCACGAATAACTTGTTGGGCTTCATCACCGGCAATGCACCGAAGGAGTAAACCATCATAAGCTCGACGATATAAGGTCTTTGTTGTATGATTGTAATAGAATCTGAGTGATCGTCGTCTGATAGATGCTGCCTCACTCGGATCATCCGGAAGAATATCATATAATACGAGATCTAAGAAAGGAAGTCTCCAATCTTTATCCGTATTCTGATTCTCAGTCGAGTTACTGAAGATGAATTCCATGCTGGAATCGGATGAAGATGATATCGATTTACGACTGAATCCAAATCCTCTTGTTGTGTTGACGTCATGAGATGTTGATTCTTCAATGTCAACTGGAAGTCCTAGAGTCAGGTTATTTTCAAGATGAAATAATTCTCGATTACGAACAACAATCATTTGTTGCCGTCTGATTGGGATAGCCAGCACCGCTGCAAGATTAGCAAGGGCATCAGCTTCTGTGTTACATGCTCGCCTAACATGTTCAATGAAGAATTCCTTAAATGATGAGGCCATAGATATGGCCAGCTCTATGATAAGGAACCAGATCTTGATGGCGAACTTCATAAGTACCCCTGATCTGATTGACAATAAGTTTAGAGTCTCCATACGCCTCCAAATGTTGAATATTCAGATGTTTAGCGAGTTGAAGACCAATAAGTAATGCGTTGTACTCAGCTACATTGTTTGAACACGGCTGATCGAGAGAATAAGCTCTTTGGATGGCAAGACCTTCTGGCGATACAAGAACAATTCCAACTCCAGCGACAATATCGCCATTAGGACCAATTCTTGATGCTCCATCAAAGAATAGACGCCAAGTAGGATCTTCTTCAGCAATTTGATTGAATCTAGGACTTCATCTGGGATTTCATCATAGAGTTTTGAATTTTCTGGAATTGAGTGAGCAGCCAGAAAATCAGCTAAAGCTTGTCCTTGACTGATTTCTGAGGAATATAGTGCATGTCATACTGAGCAAGTAGGATTCCCCAGTTAGCCAATCGAGAATTCAAAACACTGGGTTTCTTCATCATGATCCGTATAGGATTGATCTTGGAGATGACATGAATAGTCTGGCCAATGATATAATGACGTGTCTTTTGGACAGCAAACATCAAGGCTAGACATTCTTTTTCAACCGGTGAATATCGAGGTTCAGCTCCGGTCATAGTGCGGCTGAGATAATAAATGGCTTGTTCATGGCCATTTTGATTCTTTTGAGCGAGTAATGCACCCAATGAATGACTCATTGCTCGAGTATAGAGGAGGAACGGTATTCCTGAGACGGGAGGGTACCAATACTGGAGGGCTCATTCAGATATTGTTTTATATCATCGAATGCTTTCTGACATTCATCATTCCAGACAAAAGAGACACCTTTCTTCATAAGTTTGTTGAATGGTCTGCAGCGTCCTGATAAATTAGAGATGAATCTCCTGATATAAGCGATTCTTCCTTGAAATCCTCGTAGCTCTTTTAAGGTGCGTGGAGGACGCATCTCTTGGATGGCTTTGATCTTCTCGGGATCCACGTGTATACCTTTAGAGGTAATGACGAAGCCGAGAAATTTACCACTAGAGACGCCTAAGAAGGACTTAGTAGGGTTCATCTTTAATTGATGCTTACGCATTAGATCAAATATAGTCTTCAAATCTTGGATATGATCCTCCTTTTGTCGACTTTTGACTGCAATATCATCAACATAGCATTCGACTGTTTTCGCAAATGTTCACGGAATATAGTGCTCATAGCTCGTTGATAAGTTGCTCCTGCATTCTTGAGACCGAATGGCATAACTGTATAACAGTATGTACCAATCGGCGTTCTGAAAGAAGTGTGCTTCTCGTCTTCTGGGAACATTTTGATCTGATTGTACCCAGAATACCCGTCCATGAATGACATTCGTTCAAATCCACAGGTATTATCAACCATGACATCAGTGATTGGTAGAGGGAATTCGTCTTTAGGACATGCCGCATTGAGATCGCGGAAGTCTATGCATACTCTGATCTTGCCAGTCTTTTTAAGAACAGGAACAATATTAGCCACCCAATCGGGATGTTGTTCCTCTCTAATAAACCCAGAGGTAATGAGTTTATTGACTTCAGCTTCAATTGCATCCATGATGTCTGGACGAAATCGTCGCTGTTGTTGTTTGACCGGTTTAGCATTCGGCAAGATATTGAGCTTGTGAGTTGCAATTTGAGGATCAAGCCCTGGCATATCTTCATAACTCCAAGCAAAGACATCGATGTAATCACGAATGAGTTTGATCATGTCTTTCTTATCAGTTTCTGAAAGACTTTCACTGATGAATATTGGTTTGGGAGATCCCTCTTCACCAACATCTATTTGAACAAGTTTATCTTCAGTCGGAGGTTCTTTTTGCTCGAAACGGAACTCCCATTGATTATCTAATCTTTGGGCCCACTGTTCTGATTCAGGTGAGATTTCAAACTCTTCTTCGTCTTCATCACTTTCTTCAGAATGGTCAATGGAAACCATATTGGAAGACAGAAGGTTGCAATAGAAGTCACCGATACTCGTATCGGAATCCCAAGAAGTGGTACTAGAAGAATCAGATCTCTTATCTTCGTCAGACTCAGGATCTTCATGGATAATATTGATGAAAGGAGTAGGAGCAGTATAACCCAATCCGCATTTCGTCCTTCCATATTTCAAAGGAGGAATCCGGACAGGTATTTTTCTTCCTTTTCCATTATTGAGGCCAGTCCTGAAGTCATAGCCCATATTTTTGATGATGTCTCTAGATTGCTGACTATAACGACGTAGTTGTAATCTTCCAGTATCATCATTTTTGTCATCATCTTCAAGATCAGAAGGATTTTGAGGCCCTTTGTAGAAGAATATTGGAATGTCTCCTGGCTTTCTGCTGGAACTAGAAAGTATGAAGATTGTACAGGTTCTAGAGATACATCTGTATGAACAGTCTGTACAACTCCTATGGTTATTGTGTTCAAGTCATCTAACAGATGTAAATAACTATGAACATAATTACACACATCAACGTACTGCAAAGGTGGAGACTTTTCATTAAATGTAAAAGCAGCAATATTTACATTGGGAGAAGGCTGAGCCTTAGAGATTTTAGCCAAGTCAATGACTAAAGGGGGAGAAGAAGAAGAAGCTTTGTTTCGATTAAGATCGATAACAAATGGCTCAGAAGAGGTGAGCTCCCTTGAAGTTTGAGTAGGAAGAGTAGTCCGCCCTCCAACTGGAATTAGCAGAGTATCTTGTGAAGGTACAGGAACTGTAGTACGCCCACTGACAGGAATGATCAGTGTATTTGAGTAGATGACTGAGGTAACGGAGAGATCCGTCCACTCACTGGAATGATGAAAGAATCTTCTCCAGAGGGTTTAGGAGATTGTTGCTGAGTAGTTCGACATTTAACAGGGATTATTAAAGTCTCACTTTGTGCATCTTCTTTCTCCATAGCTTGTATGATCCTTGTATACTCTTCTTTGTACATTCGGGAATCATTGAAATAAGCTTCAACCCCATGGAAGGGATTTATATCAGCAACTTCTTTTTGTACTCTTCCATTGCTATCAATGTATTTAAAACATTGATGAAGAGTAGAGGGCACCACATTATTTTCATGAAGAAAGGGCCTCCCCAGAAGAAGATTATAGGATCCCGCGATCTCGATCACATAGAAAGTGACTTTAGATCTGAAATCGCCTATCTGAAGCTTCAGATGAATCTTTCCCAAAGGCTCACTTCGGCTTTGATTGAATCCCAAGATAGTAGTAACCGTCTTGGAGAGCTTGTGAAGAGGGATTTTTAGTTCATCCAACAAACTCTTTGGCATTATGCTTATAGCAGACCCTGGGTCAATGAGGATACGATCTATCTTCATCGTATCAATATAACCAGTGTAGTAGAGAGGTCGATCATGTCGATTATCCTCCAGTAACATGTCGTCTTGTGTAAAGGTGATATTTGGGATAATCTCCAGTACACTGTTGCAATGTAAGCAAGTGGCAGGTTCCGCATCCGGCTTCTTCAATTGTGCAAGACAAGAGTCAGCTTGTAGAAGTGCTTCACTTAACGTCTCCCGAGTCTCTTTGGAAAGACGTAGAAGTTCAAAAAGGGACATTCTAGCTGGAGTATTAGCAAGTTGAGCCAAATGTCGAAGTTGTAAGGCTTCTGAAGTCCAAGAGGAGAAGACTTCTTGATTGGCTTATCAAACCGAGCCTGTTGTTTGCCTTTCTCCAGAGCCGTAGGCTTGGGAGGAACAGGTTCAGTAGATGATTCTTCTTCAGGAGGAACATTAGGAGCATCTTTAGCATCTGAAGGATATCAGTAGGATCTTCAGGATTTTTAGAATAATCCTTTAGGTAAGGTTTCCCCGTTCGAGTAGCACTAACAAGTGCTTCTTCTTTGTCTTTTGGCTCTGTGTCAGAGGTAGACCCAAGAGAAGTCATATGACATGACTTGATCTTTCCAGCCTTCTTGGATTTTTGAGAAGAAATCTTTTGAGGAGAAGGCGATTCAAAATCTGCCACTAGATCAGGATGGATCCACATGATTTCCCTGTTTCCAAAGTGATTGGCACTAATCCTTCAGACTGTGGAGGAGGAAGATTCACTATGTCAAGAGTTGCCTTGGGAATAGGAACAATCCCACTTTCAAGGAGTTGAGGAGGGAAATTTCCAAATTGCATAGAGACGACGTTGGAGGTGACGGTCTTCTCTTTTGGAGTAAGAGAGATAGCTCCAGATTTAATCATTTCTTGGATCTTTCCTTTCAATACATAACATGTACGAATTGTATGACCCAGCATTCTGTGATATGGACAGTATTTAGGATGATCTGTCTTACCAGCTTCATCAGGTTTCTTGATCTCTGGTAATTGTATTTTATTACCTTTCAGCAGACATTCAAAGATACCAAGGACATCGTCGTCATCAAAAGAATATTCTTCTCTGGGGCGAGGTGTTCTTGATTGTTGAGTTGTAGAGGCAGGAGTTTGAACATTTGATGCATCTTTGCTCTGAAGATTAACTTCAAGAGTTTCTTTTCCTTTGCGAGCATTATTTTTATTGTTAGCACCTTGTCCTGTTTCTTTAGGAGTCATCTGCACTCCTAAACCTTTGAAGGTTTCAGCACTGATTTCTGCAGCTTTGGCACTGACTATGAAGGAAGGCCAATCTTGAAATTGAGTGGACCCTGTCCACATACTGATGATTGGCAACAAGTTTGATTTGCACGTGTCAATGGTGACAGCATCAGGAGTTCCAAGAGGCATCTTCAGAGCTTCTCTTCGAAACCGTTCAATGTATTCCTCTGTAGATTCATTATTTTTCTGCTTGATTCTAATAAGAGCAGACATAGTCATGTCATTAAGCCCTTCATAGAACCTTTCAAGAAACATCTGTTGAAACCAGCAAATGAGGTAATACTCCCATCTGGGAGACTTCTATACCATTCATAAGCCGTTCCCTTGAGACATCCAATAAATACCCGAGTAAGGAGGGCATCACTTGGTTGTAGTTGATCAGTCATCACTTCAAAGTGATTGATAAACTGACTTGGAGAAGTGGTTCCATCATAGAATGAGATAGTAGGAGGCTTGTATTTAGGAGGATATGATACTTGCTTCCATTCTATCGGATAAGGCTGCTTGATGCCTAACCTTTGTAAACCATCCTTCTGTTTGAATGCCTCGAATTGAGTTTTGAGATTCTTCAATTCTTCAGAGACAACTCCCGAAGATTGTGGAGTTGTGGCTTGTAGAGAATAGTTGGGAGGAGGAACAGCATTGTAAGCACTACCCCCAGCTCCAGAGAGACTAGGATTTGGTTGAGCTGGTCCAGGAGTATTGGATTGTACTGCTGGAGGAACTTGTACTGGACTTATATCAGTATCAACTGGTATGGCATCTGATACAGTCTGTCGATTTTGCAACTGAGCTGTCATGAGTTCATACATCGACTTCATTGTGTCAGTCATAGACTTCATTTGCTGTTCCAAAGAAGCAATTCTTTGATCTTGAGGAGTCAAGGAAGAAGAAGGTTCATCAGTATTCCCATCAACCATGTAAGTCGTGACTGTATGAGGGATTATTGATGAACTAGTAGATGTTGTATGCTCTGAATCATTGCTTCGTGTATCAAAGTCAACTATAGGAGAATTACCCCCAGTAGGAAGAGGTGGGAAGTTAGATTCTCCAAGAAATTCAGAATCAATTTCAGGGATCAAATTTCTTTGACTAGAAGCCAGGACTCTTGCTCTGGTGTTTCTATATACTCCATCTGGACTATCAACTCTACCCCCGGTGTCCCGAGAAGTCATGTTGACAGAGGCAAACAAAGGCTCATCTTCATCAGGCATAGGTTCATACTGAATCCTATTAAGACAGACTGTCGTTTATTTTGACATCTGCATTGCATTGTGACTCTTGGCTGGAAGTCACATTCATGATCACCATGGTCTTGAACTGTTGATTGCACATCTGCACTGAATTATGACTCTTGGATAGAAGTCACATTCAGCATGTTCCTTTGATATAGAATTACTCCTTCTCTTCTGTTGAAGATATTCCCGTAAATCTGTTTGTGAAGATTGAGGAGTATACTTCCTGTTCTTGGGTCTTGATGGCTCTTGATTATACAAAGAGTGATTAATGTGAGCCACATAATTTCTTGCATACTCTGCATCTGGATCTTTTATCTTCATATCCAATTGGTATGGTTTCTTAACACCAGAAGTGCTGAGTTTTGTTCTTAAATCAGTGGAAGGTAACACATTAATTTTGGAAACATGGAGTTTTCCTTCCATTGATCTGGATATTTGCAGAGAAGGAAGAGTTAACCACTCCCTTGATTAGGAGTTGGTAACAGACCCTCTTTAATGGACAGATTCTGTGCCCAATTTGAAGAAATCAAAGAAGAAGACATTAAGGAATGTTTCTTCTTAGACTCATTCAGATTTTGAGACATAGAATGTCCAGAAGGAAGAGTAGTCAAAAGACCATCTCCTTTCCTTTGACTAACAAAAGTATCAGTCAAAGCTGTTCCTGAAGTAAAAACTACAGGAGCAGAAGAAACACTAAAGAGTTATTCCTTTTCGAAGGGACTTTGTGTGGAAGACCACCCCAGTTCTAGTAGAACTTGGTGAAGAAGAAGAGATAACTAAGGCTATTCTTCTCTGATGAAATCACGCTGAAACAGATTTGGTTAAAGAACCAGAGCTGTTAGCGTGACTTTTGATTTTAGAATTACACGCTGGAACAGATTTGGCTAAGGAGCCAGTACTGTCAGCGTGACTTTTGAATGTGGGATTGCACACTGGAATAGATTTGGCTAAGGAGCCAAGTACTATCATGACTTTTAGAGTTGAATTTGCACACTGGAACAGATTCGGCTAAGGAGCCAGTACTGTCAGCGTGACTTTTAGAGTTGAATTTGCACACTGGAACAGATTCGGCTAAGGAGCCAGTACTGTCAGCGTGACTTTTGTTACTGTCACTTCGACGCACAAGTGTGCGTGCTTGCAGTGGAGTTCCTTGCCAGTGTTAGGAGTAGACACTGTGGCAGAGACTTCACCATTGACTGCCAACTGATTCTTAGGGACATAGACAGAGTGTCCCTTCGACTTGGCAGTGATGATGGAGGCTGGAGTGGGCTTGCCACCCTTAGCCCGCTGCATTTCTTCATAGGCGAGTTGATCGAATTTGATCGTCATCACCTTCTTCGTCGAGCCGATTGACGAAGTGTCGCATTGAGTTGTTACCATCTCAGAAGAGGAGATGGTTTTCCCCAGCAGAGTCGCCAATTTGTTTTCCATAAAGAAATTCTCTTTATTTGTTGTGTTTCTGGGAAAATTACAACTGTAGGAATCCGATCTAGAAGACGATCGCTTTATCCCTTGGACTATGCGAAGAAGAAAAGCTCTCAAAATTTTGAACAGTAGATATCAATGTATCTGTACAATGAATGAGAAAAAAGAACTCTATTTATAGAGTCAAAACAGTAACTGAAAAGATAACTACCTCACTACTGGTGCACTTGAAAAGTCACGCAGACTCTAAATACACGCAGGGTTAGTGAGTAGTTACTGGACGTGGCTCGTAACTGTTGGACACATGGCATCAGTGCATGGGTCGTGTGCAAGTTACTGGGCACGCGAGAGAGAGATCGGTGGCATGGCTGCCACGTACTCCAGTTGAAATGAAATCCACGCTGACTTGCTGAAGGCAAAAATCCACGCAGAGTTCGTTGACGCAGACTCGTTGAAGGCGAAATCCACGCAAGCTTTGAAGAAGAATACTTCAGAATTCACGCAGGCTTTGAGAAGAATAACTCAAAAGTCACGCAATGTTTTGAGGAAGGAGAAGGTTCAGAATCCACGCAAACCGCCAGCTGTCTTGATTTGGCACGCTTCGTCTGACACAAAATCTCTGACATTGATTATATTGTCAGCCTGCATTAAATGAAGATAAGACCCAAAGTCATGCCAACTTGGTGAAGAGTGAGTCTTGCTAATGAAGGATTTCGAAAATCACGCAAAAGACGGCTGTGATCTCTCGAGTTCTGTGTATACGTGGCATACGAGGAGACGTTTCTCGACTGTTGTGTTGTCAGTCATTATGATTCTGACGTATGGCTGAGCTGTCTCTGCGTGACTTCTAAAGGAGATGGCCAGGCAGAACTTAGCGTATCTTTTGTGCTGCTTTTTGGATCACTCTGCGTGACTTGTTCTGATCAACTCAGCGTGACTATCATTTTTAAGGCCTACACTCATACACACACAAATACCTACAGTATAAAACCCAAAAATCTAGAATTATATTACAAGAAACGTTCATCCTATTATAAAGTAGAATAATCAATTTAATATCAATAGCACATATTATATATATATTTTTTAATATCAATAACACATATTATATATGTATATTTATAACAAATGTATCGCAACATATTTACTAGCCCACTAAATAAAATATGAAATATTTACTTGTATAATAAATGCACACCTGTATGGACATTTTTGGTCGCGCTATATGTCTACATGGCCTGGGTTTGGTTCGGGTCAAGCCAGGACTATTTTGGTACACCCGGGTCTTCTACAAATCAATAAATTAATAAATAAATAATTAAAACATTTATAGGGGTTAAGTCACAACTTGATCTGGTTTTCCTAGTTAGGACACACACATGGCTCAACCCTTCCTATCTTGGCTAAACACTAGCCAAAGCACACAACAGTACTATCCGTACCATGATTCCTAGTCGTCTTGTACTTCAAAACTCAACCATGACTAAAATCATCCACCGTAATAATTAACTAAATAATTAGCTCAAGGTAATTCAAAGATAGCCCTTTATTGATGAAGTAAGGTATTTTTTCTAACGGGATTACATCATCTGCAGATGGAACATCAGTGTGAGCAGCCATATACTTGGCCAGTTCTGGTTCTTCTTCGGCCATTCCCTGTATAATGAAGACCGAGAGGATGATTTGGGCAGCTTAATCACCAGGGGTTCCGCTGGTGGAGTCGTTGGCAAACTAGCGACCCCAGTTTGGTACTCGATGCTGGACGGGGAGTTGTTGGCTCGCTAGGAGTCCCTGACTTCGCATTGGGCTGATGACTTTTCTTGGGAAGACGTATCGTCATGGGCTTGTCAGAGGGATTGAGCTTCTCCGTTTATGGTTGACCGACTCTCGGTAGTCTGATTGTCAGCGGCTCCGTTGTGAGTATCGACGCTTGGCCAGACCTTGGAAGTCGGATTATCATTTGCCCCTCTTGTGCCGAGAGACTAATCGCATCCTTACGCGGAGCGGCCGTAAGGGGTACGGTCTTGCCAGGTTTGCGAGCTTGGAGGTGGATCGTCAGAGGTTCTTCTGATCCTGTGGCTGTCTCAGTTCGAGCTTGCACATATCCTTCGCCAAGGTACCTCTCCGACTTCTCGTATAAGCAGGAATCCGAGTAGTAGGATTCGACCCCTTTGAAGGGATCGATGTCGGCAAATTCTGTCCTCACGAAGCCGTGCTTGCCGACATACTTGAAGCACTGGTGCAGTGTGGAAAGCACGATCATTAATCGTGTATCCAAGGATGCCCCAAGAGAATATTGTAGGAAGTGTCCGTATCTATGACGTAACAGGTCACTTCTGACTGAAGATCGCCGATTTGGCACTTCAAGCGAATCTTTCCAATCGGGTAGTTCTTGCCCGAATTGAAACCGCTGATGGCGGTGCTTGTTGGCGTGAGGCAATGCATAGAAATGCGAAGATTGTGTAATAGGCCCTTCGGGATGATGCTTATGGAAGAACCATGGTCAATGTGCATCCGATCCACTTTTACGTCACCAATGTATCCAGTTTAATATAACGGACAATCGTGCAGGTTGGTTTTGATGAGCATATCCTGCGGAATGAAGATAATATTGGGCATCGCTCCTATGCAAGCGCTGTCTTGAAGATTTACAGGCGGGCTCCCTCCCGTGAGGTTGACCTGAGCCAGATATGTGTCGGCATTCTGGAGTGCATCGCTTAGTGCCACGCAAACATCTTTGGAGAGTCTCAGGAGCTCGTATAATGACAATTTGGCCGGTGTGTTGGCCAATTGTGCCAGGATGTCAAAGTTGTAGGGCCTTTCCAGCCCATGAGGTACCTCATTTCGGAGGGATTTGTCAAAGCGAGTCTTCTTCGGCCTAGGCTTGTCGGTCGTCGGAGGCTGAGAAGGTCCTGGAGTGTCAGCAGTAGCCGGCTGATGATCTTTAGTCGAGTTATTCGGCGTAGGTTGGGATTGTGCACCGGGCCGAGTAACGACAGCTGCGGCTTCTTTGACATCTGCCGAGATTGTGCGGCAGGATCTGACTTTCCATTCTTCTTCTTGCCAATGGAGGATGGTGTGGACTGAGTCACTTCAGGTACCAAGTCTGGATGGACCCCATGACCTCCCCTCATGACGTGGTAAGGGGTACTAGACCACTAGCCTGATCTCGAGGAGGTGGAAGATTAGCAATATCTATTGTCGCCAGAAGGACGGGTACCACGCCGTCTTGAGTCTCTGTTGGAGAGAAGCTGTCGAACTGTACTGACACCATATTGGCTGCCACGGTCACCTCTTCGAAATCAATGACCAGAGCCTTCGAATCGATGAGATGTTGGATGTATCGCTTCAGTTAGTAGCAGTCGTGTGTAGCATGGTAGACGTAGCGATGGTAATGACAGTATTTGGGCTTTCCATTTCTGCCGGTCGAGGTTCCCGTCTTGGTGGAGGGAGCTGAATTCTATCTCCTTGTATGAGCATGTCCAAGATGGGCTTGACATGGCCATCTTCGAAGGAGTAGGTCATTTGCGGCCATTGCTTGTCTGCCGGTTTGACTCATGCTTTTAGGCTGTGTCGGCCACCATAGCCTGTTTACCCTTGTTGTCTCGATTGTTGGAGGAGTTACCACCATTGTTGTTGTTGGTATTAGGGTGCTTGCCCTTGTCCTCTCCCTCCGAGATGTGCAATCCCTGTTGGCGAGCCTTCTTCAACCTGTCTTCGGCGCTAGTGGCACTGAT
>JANAVB010001629.1:55000-80628 GCA_029216955.1 Iris pallida | reverse complement strand
TACAATTAAGCCTATTTTTTATTTTATTCAAAATTTATAAAATTTGGAAACTATAATGGGCTCTTGTCCACACTTGAAAAAAGCTACCAAATCAAGAGGCTCTGCAAATTTGGAGTGTGTCTTAGCTCGTTAACAGTAACCAATTGGGCCTACCAAGGAAAAAAGAAAGAAAATAAAAAAGAAAAGCAAATAGGAGATTAATTTGGTGTGTTATTTGGAATGTGCCATTGTGTACCAATAGGAGAAATATTCTACAAGTAATAATTTATAATTTAAAAAAATGGAGTATAGTATGAAGTGTCCCCACCATGGACGTTCTTACATAGTGTATAGAGCTATGCATATTCTAAGCAATTAACTCAATAAGGTCCTTGTTACTTTGCAAAAGATATGACAAGACTAAGGGCAGTACTGTTTCTGAGATTCTAAAGATCATGAACAAATATTAAAAATAATTTATTTTAACAACTCTTAAAAAAAATATTTTCTGATATTCTAAGGGTCATGTTACTACAGTTCTAAGAGATTAGAGAGGCATAAATCTAAAGATGGAAACTTTATCTTAGCAATATAATATATTGAGGTTAAAAATTTTGGAGCCTTTCAATTTTTTAGGATCTTGTACAATCGCATAACTTATACCTGCTCTCAGAAACGATCTTGATTAAAGATTAATTGTGATCAGAATTAAGAATTTATTCATATCAAATACCACTTCAACAACGTCTCATGACCATTTGAATAGAAAATTATTGTACACGACATTTATCCGGTAACGATTTGGAAGGTATCCACTTAAAAGGTATTCGAGGGACATCTTAGTGTTAAGGATAGATCATGCACTTACATAATTTCCTTTTTAGTATTTTTCTTCTTTATAATATTACTGTTGTACTTTCCTTCTTTGTAATATTACCGTTGTACTTACTATATTTGCTTTCTTTGTAATATCTATAAATTGAGGTTTCCTCTAATGAATATACACAAAAAATTATTCCATTCTCCATTGCTAACATGGTATCAGAGCTTTGTCTCTAACTGCAAGGATCTTCCACTAAGCCTCAACCCAGGCGCCTGCTTCCGCCACCCAGTCGTGGCCTCCGGACGACCGCTTACTGCTTGCTTCTACGACTGCTATCCGAACCTGTCGGTGACTACGAAAACTAACTGTGGACGCTGCAACAGTCCATTCATTGGCCATCCACGTGGCCTCGCAATCTACTATAGTAGTTCCTTCCTCTGATTACACCACTTCATCTTCATCGCCCTTCGCAGGTCCGATCGTACGCCATAGCTCGACATCCTTCAGGCTGGTACGTCGATCTCGAGCCTGAAGTCGCCACCTTCGACTTCCATCTGATACACTCCTGAAGGTTTGGTTTTCATTGTTCAAAAAATTTTTGCTATAACTACCATATAGCCCATCGGTTTCTTTCCTTTTGAAAGAAAGGAGTGGTTTCTTTTTCCTCTCTCTTACCATCACATGGGGATCTGACACATTCATAGAGTTTTTTTTCCAAAGTTCTTTCCATCACACGTACATCTGTCCACATAGATTCTTTACTCTTTTTTTTTTTGTCATTTTACGCATAAGACTTTCCATAGACTTAGTTGATTTTTTTTACACGTCAACTTATCACTTGTGACCATCCCGTTGCTCAATCTATTTATTATTTGTTACTCGAGATTTTTTATATGTTCTCTGTTTAATTTTGTTGTTCTTTTTAAAAAAATTTTTTAAAAATAAGAAGTCTATTTACCTCTTATGGCAGTCTCTACGTCACCATCCGTCGAACATAATATATTTGTTGCTGATATTCAGGAAATGGTCAAACATGCTATTTCTATTGCTAACAACTCCACTACCTCTGCATTATCAGCCTCTTCAGGATATACTCTACTAGCTGGTTTTTGACTCTGGTGCATCAAACCATATGACATATAATTCTAATTTTTTGAGAATTTAATTCCTCTTTCTCATCCCCAATAATTCATACTGCTAATGGTACTACCATTAATGCAGTCATATTGGATCCATTAAAACATCTAATAACCTGACTATTTTAGATGTTATCTTGTACCAAAACTATCAATGAATCTTATATCTGTTGGACAATTATCTGATCAAGGATTTGATACTAACTTTTCATCTTCTGGTTGTGTCATTCAGGACCGCTCAACGGGAAAGCAAGTTGGAACATTCCGTAAAATTGGTCGCCTCTTTGTTCTGGAAAACTTTATATCCCGTCGCCAATGGTACCTCATTTATTGCTCCAACAATTTCTTCATCTCCATTTATGTTTTGGCACTCCAAATTAGGTCATGTCTTTTTCTCGACTTCGGTACATGATGAATAAAGGATTATTAGGCTCTATCCATTTAGATAAAGAACCTTATTGTGCTGCTTGTAAATTAGCTAAACAACCAGCTCTTCCTTTTAATATAGTATAACTTCTTCTTCATCACCGTTTGATATTGTGCATTCTGATGTTTGGGGAAAAGCTCCAATAAAGTCCATGGGAGGTGCCCAATATTATGTACTTTTGTTGATGACTATTCCGCTATACATGGACATATTTATTGTACTCTCATTCAGATTTTCTTAAAGTCTATATTGAATTTTGCACGATAGTCAAAACACAGTTTTAAAAACAATCAAAAAATTTAGGTCAGACTCTGGAGGCGAATATATCCAAGCCATTTCTTGATATTTGAAATCTCAAGGGACCCATCCTCAATTATCATGCACTGAAACACTTGAACAAAATGGTGTAGCAGAACGCGAACACCGTCATATTGTGGAAACTGCTCGTACTTTACTTCTATCCTCCTCGGTTCCTCCTACTTTTTGGGGGAAGTCCGTTCACATTCTTATATCATTAATCGTATTCCTTCTTTAGTCACTGACGGGATATCCCCCATTGAACGTCTTTATCATATCCCTCCCGATTACTCAGAACTTCGAGTCTTTGGCTCCACCTGCTTTGTCCTTCTTCCCAAAAGAGAATGAGAGAAACTCAGCAAGAAAATAACCATGTGTTTTTTTTAGGCTACGGTATTCAACAAAAAGGTTACAGATGTTATGATCCCTCTTCTCAAAAACTTATGTCTCTCGACATGTTACTTTTTGGGAAAAGATACCCTTTTACTCCCTCCCAAAATATCAAACAGATGTCTCAAAATCACATTAATTTCATGACCCTTTTGTTGATTCACCACCTGAAAGTTTTGAACAACACCACCACAAAGTCATCCTATACAATGTACCGAGCATGTCATAACTCCACCATCGGACCATCCTGTCCAATGTTCTAACATATCTCTCCTGAGAATAATCCAACCATTGTTGAACTAGTCTCTCCAGAAACTGATCCAGTCCCTTCAAATTCAACTCGTCCTATTCGTGATAAACACCAACTGCTTATCTGACAGATTATGACTATTATTGTCTGCTCTTTTATCCCTTCATGAACCAACAACCTATCGTGAGGGCCTCTGACCCACTTTGGCAACAAGCCATGACAGAGAACTAACTGCTCTACAAGATACTCACACATGGGATCTTGTGGATCTCCCTCCTGGCAATCCATTGTACGATGTAAATGGATTTATAAAATAAAAACAAAGTCTGATGGTTCTGTTGATCGATATAAGGCCCGTTAGTTGCAAAAGGTTTCACCCAAGAATACGGTATTGACTATGAAGAAACGTTTGCCCCAGTTGCTCGCATGACTACTATCGAACTTTGATTGCAGTTGCTTCTATTCGTTAATGGAAAATGCATCAAATGGATGTCAAAAATGCATTTCTTCATGGAGATCTACAAAAGTTTATATGAAACCACCCCCTGGTCTTCCACTCTCCTCATCAGGTTTGCAAACTTCGTCGGGCTTTATACGGTCTCAAGCAAGCACCTAGAACTTGGTTTGAAAAGTTTTGCACTGCTATTACTAATTATGGTTTTACACAAAGTATACATGATTCTGCTATGTCTTTCGCTCATCTAGCAAAGGTATTGTCATTCTGGTCATATACGTAGATGATATGGTCATTACAGGTAATGATTTACAAGGTATTCATGCTTTAAAGTTACACTTAAGCATGTGTTTTGAGATGAAAGATCTTGGTATTCTTCGTTACTTTCTTGGGATAGAGGTGATCATACTTCCGATGATATTTTCTTTCTCAAGTAAAGTATGCATCTGAAAACTTCTTCGAGCAGATTTAACTGATACTAAGACTGTAGATACTCCACTTGAATTGAATGCAAAACTCATGCATCTGACGGCACCTTACTATCTGATCCTACTATATATGTACCGCCAGGTTGTAGGCAGTCTTAAATCTATCTTACTAGACAGACCAGATATCAGTCATGCGGTTCATATTGTAAGTAAATTTATGTCTTCACCTCGCTCTGTTCATTATGCAGCTGTTACTCGAATCTTGCGCTACTTGAAGGGCACTTTATATCAAGGACTACACTTATCTTCTACCTCCATGCTCACTCTCCGTGCCTATTCTGATTCTGATTGGACGGGAGATATCACAGATCGTCGCTCTACCACTGGTTTTGCATATTTCTTGGCGATTCTCTCATTTCTTGGAAAAGTAAGAAGCAAACAACAGTTGCACGCTCAAGTGCTGAAGCTGAATACAGAGCCCTTGCTCACACTACGTCTAAGATTATGGTTACGCTGGCTACTTCATGACATAACCGTTGAACATCATTGCCAACTCCTCTGTTTTGTGACAGTAAGAGTGCTATTCAAATATCTCACAATGATGTCTTCCATGAGCGCACCAAACATATTAAAGTTGACTGCCATTTTGTCAGGGATCATTTTACAAAAAGAACAATTCACGTACCCTACATTACTTCAGAAGCTCAAGTTGCAGATTTTTTTACAAAGACACCCCCTTAGCTCGATTCAACTTTCTCGTATCCAAACTCAATATGTTTTTCAAACCATCTTGAGTTTGAGGGAGGATGTTAAGGATAGATCATGCACTTACATAATTTCCTTTTTAGTATTTTCCTTCTTTATAATATTACCGTGTTTTACTCTTTCTTGTAATATTACCGTTGTACTTACTATATTTGCTTTCTTTGTAAATCTATAAATTGAGGTTTTCCTCTAATGATTAATATACACAGAAAATTATTCCATTTTCGTTGCTAACACTTAGTAGATCTTATAAACCATTACCATGAGTGATTTGGTCCTAACTACTATAACTAGTAAGAATTATAACACTGTTGTAATCATCTCATCATGGTGAATCATGGTGACTCTTCATTTTGTAACTCATGACTCTTCACTTGTAACTCCTAAGTGACCTTTCATTATGTAACTCCCAACCTCTCTCTTCCTATAAAGAGAGGTTGGGATAGCTTGTATATGATTGAAAAACATATATGATATACATTGAGAGGTTGAGCTAATTGTCCACAACACGTTATCAGCACTTTGCTCGTGCAACGCCGGAGAACCGACGTACGTCGTTGGTTTTTATATCCTTCCACCGTATGGTAAGAAAGGTAATTTTGTTATCTTCGAATAGAGTTAAACATCATAGGGGCTTAGTGTATCAATCGAGCAAGATGTTTGCTTTTACTTATATCTTCTGTAAGCTAAGGTTGTATTAGCATATACCACTAGCTCTCAGTGGATCTATTATACTTGAAGGCCAATATGCAGAGCAGAGCATCTAATTCGTTTGCATATTTAGAACAATTGAAAATGAAAGATTTGGCTTAAAGTATAATTAAAAAGTACATATTTTCATATAATAGAAAATAGAGGTCATATACATGAATAGTCTATAAAACATAAATCAATGGTAAGTGGGTTTGTTAATAGAATTCATGTAACTTTTTTAGCAGTAGCAGATTTTCTCTTTTTCTAAAATAGTTGTGTGTGTTTTCAATGGCATATGCCATTCGTCATACACATTTGATTCTAATGCATACAGCAGACTATTTGAAATATATATATTTATATATATATATATATATATATATAATATATATATCTATATATATATAATATATATTATATATATATATATATATATATATACATATTTTGTCTCAAGTGGGTTTTGAACCCAAGACCTATCGGACTAGAACCTTAAACTAGCCCTTTAGACCAACTTCCCCATTTTAGCTATTGTCACATTATTGCTCATTCCTTCTTGTTGTCTGGGATTTGGAGTGCTAACTTTTTTTGGTAATGATGGATTTGAGCGTCTCCGTGGAATCTGCGTCCCGACGAGCGCCTCAGTAGCAATTTTTTTATGTTACTCAGTGAATTATCGTAACAGATGGGTAGTAAAATTATATTTTTTACTCGCTATTTTTTTGGCGTCGCTTCATTAGACGTCGGAAAAATAGTTGATATTTTTTTTGGTGCGCTTGCTTAGGCACCAATTCTTTGTGTGTGTTGTTGCCTACTTATTGTACGTTTTTTTTAGCGTAAGGCGTGAAAATTGAAATTGTCTTGGCTACATAAACAAATTCTGGCACCGCCAAATTTGGGCCTCCCAAAAATAACCTTTTTGGTTAATAATTTTCAAAGGCAACGCTCATTTTGAGCACGCACTAAATTGTCACCTATTTTGCACAGTTCGCAAATAGCGTGAATTTCTTAAAAAATCTTATTTATCTTACATTTGAAAAAAAAATTTACGAAGTCTCTCCGAATAGGCTCACCTATTTGGATATGATGTCAGAAAGAACTTGGGGCTGGTTCTTAAGAGGTCCCCGGGACCCTCCTCCCTCATTTTTGCCTGGTCATTCACGTAGAGCTACTGAAAGGGGTTGACCGAATATTTTTGCTCAAATTGTATTTATAATTATGCATTTTTGCAAGAAACTTATTGACTCTCTATATCGGCCCGTCGATCGATATAAGATAATTTTTAAACAAAAATCGTTTTTTCAAAACCGTTGTTTTTATTTACGATTGTTTGTTGCTTATACAAACCAAATCCATATAAACCTGTCGTTTTATATGTTGACTGATCAAGATTTTTTTTGTTGTAGAAAAATGTCAATCAAGATTGATTTTTCCATCCTTGAAGCCTCTGGCAAAACTACTTGGACTGGACGTAAGACATCCAGAACCATCTAGCGTGCAGGGCCTCTTGGACGTCATCTGTAACGAGGAAGAGCGTGAAGTGGAAGTCACTCGCTCAATGAACGCCAAAGCGATGATTCTATTCTGCAGGCATTTATCTGACGCCATGAAGTCGGAGTTCATTAAAATCTCCTCGCCGAAGACCTATGGGACTCTCTGAAAGAGCGCTTCGACCACCAGAAGACCATATGCTACCTGAAGCACGCCATGACTGGTTGAACCTGCGCTTCCAAAGACTTCAAGAGTGTAACTGATTACAACAATGAAGTCTGCAGGATTCGATCACTTCTCCAATACTGCGGTGAGATATTAACCGACAATGATCTATTGGAGAAAACATACACCACATTTCCTTCCACTGACAACTTGCTCCAAAGCAATACCGTCAGTCTAAGTTCACCAAGTTTCCCGAACTCATCACCCAGCTTTTACTAGGAGAAGAACAGTCTCATTTTAATGAGAAACAACAATTCTCGTCCTGCTGGAACAAAGGTAATTCCAATGCCTGATGCAAACGCTCTCCGTGGACCAAATCCACGGTGGAAACGAGACAAGGGCCAGTCGTCCCAGCCAAGGAATAGAGGCGAGTTTAAGTTGCCACCCAAAGCGAGGTTCTAACAAGAACCAAGGACCTTTGACTCCTAGGCAGTCTCATGGTAAGAACCAACGGGCCAGTCGTCCCAAAGCGAGAGTGGAAGGCCAAGCGCCTACTCTCTGCTGCAAATGTGGTGCTTATGGTCATATGCAATGGACTTGCAGGACGACCCCCCAAGAAGTTGATAACTATCACAAGGGGCGTCGGGCCGAAGCAAATCTGGTCAACGAGTGCGAAAATCTAAATCTTGAGACCCCCGATTTTGTAGCAGAAATGGAAGAATGAATCTCCATTATCTCTCTATATTTGATTTAAGTATGAAACTTTTGGTGGTTTGTATTTTCTGTTTTCTCGATAAATTAAAGTTCTATTTCGAGCACTTTCCTCAAACGTGTGACAAACTTTAATTTTCCTTACTTATAGGCATGGACCACGGGACAGTAGATTGTCTGGTTGATAGTGGAACGACTCACACTATCTTGAGAGATAAATCATACTTTATCTCCTATACGCCTAAAGTAACCTCAGTGACAACCATTTCGGGACCCTCAACCCTTGTTCAAGGTTTTGGCAAAGCCCATTTTTGCTGTCCAATGGTACTCCCGTTGAAGTATCAGAGGCCTTATTCTCCAAGGTCCAGTCGTACCTTACTGAGTTTTAAGGATATTCGAGAAAACGGATTTCATGTTGAAACTGCTCGAGAACATGGCTTCGAGTATCTTTTCATTACCTCCACTCAGTACGGCCAAAAGCGTATCTTGGAGAAGTTGAAATGTCTTTCAAGTGGTTTGTATCTCACTACGATACAACACATCGAGAGTAATCTCATCATTCACCAAGCGCCAGTTGATGAGAGGACTTTTATGCTATGGCATGACCGGCTGGGTCATCCGGGTCAAAATACGATGCTTCACACTATGAATGCATCGCATAGGCATCCTCTTGGAGGAAAGAATTTCGTTATAAATCTGAAAATCCTATGCCAAGCTTGCTCGATTGGGAAGACGAATCTCAAGCCACTCCATGTGAAACCTACGAGATTGGTTTCCCAATTCCTTGAGAGAATTCATGAAGATATTTGTGGACCAATCCAACCAACATGCGGACCATTTAAATACTTCATGGGTTTGGTTGATGCATCGACTAGATGGTCACACGTAGTGTTGTTGTCCACCCAAAATGCAGCGTTTCCTAAACTCCTCGCCCAGATCATTAAGTTAAGGGCTCACCATCCGGATTATCCGATAAAGTCTATTAGACTTGATAATGCCGCAGAGTTTACATTGAAGACTTTGATGATTATTGTATGACTTTGGGAATAAATCTTGAACATCCTGTTGCGTATGTTCATACCCAAAATGGCCTAGCAGAAGCTTTTATAAAGAGACTGCAAGTGATAGCGCGGACCTTGGTTATGCGCACCAAACTCCCACTATCTGCATGGGGCTATGCAATTTTGCACGCTGCAAATTTGGTCCGTCTGAGGCCCATGGCCACCCAACACTTTCCGCGTACAGCTGGTTACTGGATGTGAGCCTGACATCTCACATTTACGCGTGTTTGGGTGCCTAGTCACTGTTCCAATTAAGCCGATAAGGCGTTCAAAATTTGGACCTCAGAAGCGACGGGAATATATGTCGGTTATAACTCCCCGTCCATCATTCACTATTTAGAGCCCTTGACAGGCGATCTCTTTACCGCGAGACAGCGGATTGTGACTTTGATGAGGCAATCTTTCCGTCGTTAGGGGGAGAAATGCATGCTAACGTTGATGAGGAACGACGTGAATTAGCGTGGCATGTGCCCGCTGTTGCTCATCATGATCCCCCTCTGCACATAGTGATAAGGAAGTGCAGAGGATTCTAGGTCTGCAAGATATTGCAAATCAAATGCCAGACGCATTTAGCGACCTAGCAAAAGTCACGAGATCAATTATACCTGCTGCAAATGTGCCTGCAAGGATAGACGTCCCTGAGAGACGCCATGTTCCTGTGAAACATGTTGCTCCGGTCGAACCCGCCGAGCAAAGGACGCTGCCATGGGCTGTCCAGTCCACCGCTATTCCTAAGAAGAAGGGAAGACCGGTTGGTTCCAAAGATGTTCTGCCCCGGAAGCGGAGAAATCTTGTTAAAAGCGTTTTGCCACATGAGATCATTAAGGATCACGGCGATGTATTAGAAGAGCGCGTTCCAAATGAAACGCCTATTCCTAATCATGCCGATAACCTCGAAATATCCGTCGAGTATGCTAGCTTAGACGATATTTTGAAGCGAAATGAAACTGTCATCGATGATGTGTTCATATACTCAGTGGCCACTGACATTATGAACAATGATGACATGGAACCTCGTAGTGTTGCCGAGTGTCAACGACGAACGGACTGGTCACAATGGAAACAAGTGGGTCACAAATGGGTTTTCTAAGGAAGCGTAATGAGAGAAATGAGATTGTGCGATACAAGGCTCTCCTTGTGGCGCAAGGCTTCTCACAACGTCCTGGAATTGATTACGAGGAGACGTATTCTCCCGTAATGGACGTCATAACGTTCCGCTACTTAATCAGTTTAGTAGTTTTCGAAAAACTGAATATGCAGCTCATGGATGTGGTCACAGCCTATCTCTACGGGGATCTGGACAGAGATATATAGGAGAGTCCCTGAAGGACTAAAGATGCCTGAATCAAGTAGTTCCCGACCACGGAACGCGTTCTCGATTAGACTGAGGCGTTCGCTATATGGATTGAAACAATCCGGGCGAATGTGGTAAACCGCCTAAGCGAATACTTGATCGGTTTGGGATACATTAATAACGAACTTTGCCCATGCGTGTTCATAAAGAAATCCACTTCAGGATACGCAATCATCGCGATCTATGTAGATGACATGAATCTCATAGGAACCGAAAAAGACTTGTCAGAAACTGCTGATATCCTGAAAAGAGAATTCGAGATGAAGGATCTTGTGAAGACACGGTTTTGCCTCGGCCTGCAGATCGAGCACCGTAAAGATGGAATTCTTGTCCATCAAGCGAACTACACCCAAAAGGTGTTGAGACGCTTTAGTCATTTTGACGTTAAGCCGTCCGCTACTCCCATGATCGTCCGCTCTCTAGATATTACTAAGGACCCATTCCGTCCAAAGGAGGACGACGAAGAGATATTGAGTCCTGAGTGCTCTATCTGGGTGCAATAGGCGTTTATTGTACTTGGCCCAATGTACTAGACCGGACATCTCGTTTGCTGTAAATTGTCTAGCTCGACACATCACCGCGCCAACACGCCGCCATTGGAATGGCATAAAAGACATTTTTCGCTACCTTAAGGGTACTACGGACTTGGGCTTGTTCTATCACTATGCGGTTTTGAGTGAGTCCAACGATCTTGGCACTCAAAGCAACGCGACCCTTGTTGGCTACGCCAATGCGGGATACTTATCTGATCCGCACAAGGGGCGTTCCCAATCTGGTTATGTCTTTACCATTGGGAACACGACGATTTCTTGGAGGTCTCGCAAATAGACCTTAGTGGCTACTTCAACGAACCACTCTGAGCTACTCGCGCTCTATGAGGCGACTAGAGAGTGTGTATGGCTTCGAGCTGTTATTGGCCATATTCGAAGTACATGTGATCTTCCATATGACCCAGATGAACCTGTTGTCGTCTATGAGGACAATACCGCTGTTATTGATCAAGCGAAACATAGTTACATCAAAGGGGATGCTACCAAGCACATATCGCCCAAGTTGTTCTTTACACATGAACCACAAGCGCTTCAGAAGATTGAAGTGCAACACATTGGATCGGAGAATAACCGTGCAGACTTGTTCACCAAGTCACTGCCAAAACACTCGTTCCAGAAACATGTCAGAGCGATTGGACTCAGGAAGCTTTCAGAGCTAGCCTAAGTGAAACATGTTTCCTGCACCTTGTTGTGTGCATGTGAGGGGGAGCGCCCCAACGAGCGCCTCCAAATGCCCTGTTGTGCGTATATCACGCGCCCTGTCGAGTGCGAGTGAAAAGGGAGCATCCTGATGTATGCTTGTGTACTTTTTTTCCTTAGACCAAGTTTTTTCCATTGGGTTTTCCTTGGCAAGGTTTCTAACGAGACACATTTCAAATCTCTTATTCACTAAGAACTATTGTGATCAGGGGGAGTATCCAGTGTATACTTCTAAACCATCGTGTACTCTTTTGTCCTTCGATCAGCGGTTTTTTTTCCACTAGGTTTTTCCTGACAAGGTTTTGATGAGGCATCTTGCAATGGTTAGTTTACCCCCATCACACTGACCTGTGTGTACTCTTTTGTCCTTCGACCAAAGTTTTTTTCCACTGGATTTTCTTTGGCAAGGTTTTAACGAGGCACAAGTAGGTGGTCATTTTGAATCTGCAAGCTACAGACAGACAAAGAAGCTCAGAGGTGTTTACAAGCAGAGTTTGTGAAGAGCCAAGGGGAGTGTTGTAACTCATCTCATCATGGTGACTCTTCATTTTGTAACTCATGACTCTTCACTTTGTAACTCCTAAGTGACCTTTCATTATGTAACTCCCAACATCTCTCTTCCTATATAAAGAGATGTTGGGATAGCTTGTATATAGATTGAAAAACATATATTGATATATTGAGAGGTTGAGCTAATTGTCCACAACAAACACAATATTGTTTATGTATTACTTTTTGTATTTAATTTTTTTATAAAACTATTTCATATATTTGCTTTCATCCCATTAATTTTCAAATATTAATAGAGATATGAACCAATAGTTTATAATGTACATATTGGACTAGCAGAAAATAAATTTAAATATAGTCTAACATGACAACATTAGTTTTTATTTTTTAACTTTAATTCTATTAATCCAACATGTACTCATTCTAGAAATATTTTCTTTATTCTAAAAATCTCTTCTGGAAACTAATAATTTTCTAGTCTCATCAATGAAGTCATCATGAAATGGTCTTTCAACACTCATCCATAAATTATAAATTGCCATTGATATAACATTTTCAGTATAATTGTTTGTGGCCTTACTACTCTTTCCAAGTCAACAGTCTAAATAGTGCCATAGTCGATATGGTTATCAAGGAGAGGAAAAAATGTTAATTGGGTGACAGAAAATCGGTAGATCAAACCACAGAAAAATATTATTCTTTTTATTTATAAATGATAAAAATTATAGAGGACAGTGAATTCAAACAATATATAATACGACATACACAAATTTAAAACGTTACGTCGAATATTTCAAATAAAAAAAAATCTACAGTCAAGTAGTGATAAATTTGTCATTTTTATCAGTTATGGTCATGTTATTAATGTCGTCTGGTTAAGGAATACTAATAAAAGTGGAGATTGTTTTGTTTTTACTACTTATATTTCCTGTCAAAAATTTTCTTTGACAACTTTTATATATATTATATATATATATATATATTATATATATATAATATATATATATATATATATATATATGGCAAGATAAATTAATTCTTTTATTGTCCATAACTTACACATTTTTTTTTGTCAATCGGGTTAAGTAAGCAGGACGGCCCGGGGCGCAGAGGGCTCGGTTATTCGAACCGGTGCTTATTTTTGTTGCTCCTTAACTTGTGTTGTGGACTAGTCCTAGGAGGCCACTTGTGATCCAACCTCTTGTATCACGTAACAACGAGAGCGCGGCCCATGTTGGCCTGTAAACCGTTCTTAGCCCGTATATGTATTTCTAGAGAATGTCTTAGGGTCTGCTTTGTAATGGTGTTTTCATCGGTTTTGGGGTGTTTTTGAACCGACCGTTTATGAAAACCCCTGCTTGTTAATTTTTTTGAGGCACTGGTTTTCGTCGGCTCAAAAATCTCCCAAAACCGGTGTAATGTATTTTTGGGTGGCTTTGTAAACACCCCAAATCGACGGGTTTGAGCGGCTTTATTTTTTATTCCGTTTATATCCTCATAAATAGATATAATTATAACTACCGATACCCTTCCCTATTTAATTTATTCGTGTAAAAAACTTTCAGAACCGCTCGTTAGTGAATTACCAAGCATGGATTGGACTAGTTTAAAAGCCGCTACTTAAAAACCATCCAAAACCGGACCCCTCATAACCGCTCATAACCGGTACTCTAAAAACACCTCATAACCGCTACCCCGATAATTGCCAAGCAGACCCTTGTCTGTTGTCAATGTTATTTTAATCGGATTTGGAAAGTTTTTGAGTCGATCGTTTATGGAATATTAAAAAAAAATTTGTTCTGTAATTTTTTGAGTCACTGGTTTTGGTCGGTTCATCCTCTCCCACTCCAACCCAACCCAAAATCATAATATAATTTTGAATGTCTTTATAAATATTTTAAATCGAAATGTTTGAGGGTTTCTATTTTTTCTCTTCCTTCATTTATATTCTTATTAAGAAATATAACTACAACTACTAATGCCCTACCATTTTTTCTTCTTCATCTTTATTCTCTTAAGGTCCATTGACGGTATTTTCTCAAAAATATATATTTTTAAAATTTGTGGTTCATTTAATGTGATTGTGAATGATTGTCATTGGGGCTCAAACTCCCTACCTCCCGGACAACGCGTAATACCTCCCCTATAGCACTAGGCTTCTCCCCGGGCGGGCCACAATTCCAGTGGCGCTTGAGTACCCTACCCAGACCGCAATGCCTCTCTCTACCACTAGGCTAGAGGGTCATTGGCATATAGTCTCTACTGATAAATAGAATCATAACCACGCCACTAGGGACTTCTACTACTAGACTAGAGAGTCATTATATATATATATATATATATATTATAATATATATATAATATATATATATATATATTATATAAAATATATATATATATATATATTATGGAAAAACGGATATGAGCCATTCCGCGTGGCTTCCATGTGGACCAATAAAAATATAGTGACTTGGAAGAAATTTTTTTAATAGATAGAAATAAAAGATATCATAAAAGATTATATAAATAATAACTTACCATATCTTTGGAACTTACCAAATATGTTTGCCTAGGAATTTAAATAGGAATAATTTCATTTGTCTCTCCAAATTAATTAAAATTAACATTAAATTAAATTAATGTTAAAATTAAAATTAAATTTTTTAACATTAATATTAATATTAAAATTAATATTAACAATAATATTAATATTAATATTAACATTAATATTAATATTGATATTGATATTAACATTAACGTTAGCTTTAACATTAAAATTAATATTAACAATAATATTAGCATTAATATTAACATTAATATTAACATTCAAATTAATATTAATATAACATGAATATAATATTAACATTGTGTAATCTTTTATTTCTATCTATTTAAATTCCTAAGCAAACATATTTGGTAAGTTTCTAGGCAAAGATATGGTAATTTATTATTTATCAATCTTTTATGGAATCTTTTATTTTATCTATTTAAATTTTCTCTTCCACGTCACTATATTTTTATTGATCCTCATGGAAGCCACGTAAGATGACTCATATAAGAGTATGATCCTATGGCTCATATCCCATTTTCCATATATATATATATAATATATATATATATATATATATTATATATATATATATATATATACCAGAAGCTAATAGGGAAAATCCATATATATACCAGGGAAAATCCATTCTCACAGAATTATTCCCGAAACAAATTCGGAAAACCCGGAACCAGCATACCAACCCTCCGATAACCATTAAACCAAAAATACCAGAAGCTAACAGACATCCAAGAACCCAAAACAAAACACAGAGCCTATCCCGAGAGGATTCGGAAATTTCGAAATCTATACGAAATAACCACAGAACCGAAATCAACTCACAGAAAAAATTCCGATGGTAACAAATTACCAAAAACTTCGGAATTCCCGAAATCGAACTTTCAACTGAATCCCGTAACGGGATTGAGGACCAAATCATCATCGACAAAAATCCAAGGAATAATTACTGAGATTAATAGAGATTACCCAAACTTGACGGAATCTGAAGTGTAGCCTCAGACTCAGAACACGCAAATCTGCGGAACGAACCGAATCAGGATCGGTCAACGCCGAAGGCACACGTGGAACTGGCCACTCGGGATAGTGCTGTGCACGGATCGGGGCTGCCGAGGACGGCGGAACAGCGGCGGCGGGTTCGGTCGGGGGCCGGAGTGTTCGGCCGGGAACAGCAGCGGTCGGCTGCGGAAAAAGGGCGCCGGGCTAAGGGTTTGGTCGCCAGAGACAGCCTCGAAAAAGCCGCGAGGTGGTCGGGGTCTGGCGCGCACGGTCCGCGGGAGTCGCCGAGGGTTTGGTCGGAGCTCCGGCTAGGGCTCGGGTGGGAAAAAAAAGAAGGGTTTGGGTGGAGGAAAAATTAGAGTGTGGAGAGAGTTGGGTGAAGGGGAGATTTATATAGGGAGAGGTGAGAGGAGTTACTGAAGTTGGAGGGGCGCGACAGTTCGGGGAGGCCGACGGTCGGCGGCGGCGACGTTCGGGAAAAGGGTTTCTCCAGAACGAGAGAGAGAGAGAGAGAGAGAGAGTTAAGTTTTTAGAGATTAATGAGTTAACAATAAGAAACTTTTATATATATATATATAATATATATATATATATATATTATATATATATTTATATATATATTTAAATCCTTCGTTTTGTTTTTTCTTCTTAAACCATAGTATAACTTATCTAATAGAAAATATTCAAAATGTGTTCGGACTCGGAAATGGGTTCGGGTCTCGGGTCTAGACAAGTCAGGGCCAAAAATCAAAATCCAGAAAAATAATACTTTATTTTCTAAAAATATGATTTTTCATAATTAACAGGTTTAATTAAATATTAAATATATTTAACCTAACTAGAATAAATTATAAACACAATATTTAATTAATTAGAAAAATGCGATTTTTGACAAAAAATTTCAGAATTAATTAATTAACCAATTCAAATAATTAACTAAAAATTACGGATTTCACACTTTGGGGGTACAACTTTGACTTCACCTTAGGCCCCAAAATCTAAAGTTCGGCACTGCCAACGGCCAAGGGGGCACGGGGCTTCGATGGGGCTCAAAAACAGGACTCCCGATCCGGACTATATATATATATATATATATATATTATATATATATATATTATATATATATATATATATATATATATAATATATATGAGGAAAGATAGGCATCTCCACACTCTTTGCATTCCCATGCATCCCCATGTTCACATCTGTTGGATGTGCTTTAAGTCATCTAATCTTAACCATTGATAAATCAACGGTCAAGATTAGATGACTTAAAGCACCATCCAACTGTGTAAATAGGGGGATGCTTGGGGATGCAAAAAGTGTGGGGATCTCTATCCTTCCTCTGAGCCCCGCCAAAGTCCTCTCCCTGCACCATCGGATCGAGGGGTCCGCACGCGCTCGATTCAGTAGTCGAGGGCGACGAGGCTCTAGCGGAACTCCCGATCCGAACAATATATATATATATATATATAATATATATTATATATATATATTATTATATATAAAGAAGGGTGCTAATTAAGGCAAATTATTTTGAGGGCAACCCAATTTTTTTTAAATTTATTTACAAATTTGCTACTCCAAATTTTTACTTTAGGACAGTCCACATATTTGAATTTGGACTGTCACAAAGTTGACCGTCCTAACATAAAGTAGGACTGCCAACATTTTATTTTTATTATTATTATTTTTTCTCAAAAAGTTGCTTTATTAAAAGATGAAAAGTTTGCCCTCCACGTGGCTTACAATACAATAGAGGTGGTCACACAACCAAACTCTTAGAAGGCGTTTGGTTCAAGTTTTTGTGGCTTGGGAATGGGTTTTAAATTTCTTACCCATGTTTGGCATGTTTAGGATTGGGAATGAGGAGGGAATAGGAGGGGCTTATGTGGGAAAGCTATTTCCATTGACTTGGAAAAGCTATTTCCAAGTCCCCCTTGGAAAATATTTACTTTTTTAGGAATGATGTTTGACTGGTTTGTTTGGACGGTTATACCTCTCTTTATCTTAGTTGGCAATTCTAAAGGGGAGCTGGACAGTCCAAAATAAAGTTGAGACTGTTCTGACTAAAAATTATATAAAGTTGGACTATCCAGAACTAAGGACAGGAGTAAAATATGAAATGGCTACAGAATTTGTCCTAATTAATTTGTATGGAAGATGTAGGTAGCCAGCCTGGTGTGTACGCGTTGATGGAGAATTGTTGACGAACTTGTTGGATATGTTTGTGACACGCGCGTCACTTGGATAGTGTCGCGAAGGAACTCGAACTCTCCCATGGCACGCGTGAGGTCTGCCACGTGTATATTACTGAAGCAAATCCTTGATAAATATTCGTACAAGTGGAGCTAGCTACGTTGGACAGATCTATGGTTGACACTGCGACAACAATGATGCTTTGTGAAGAGCTCATCGCTCATCATGTGTGAAAGTAGTTGTTGCGACTTTTAAGCAGTCAATGAATTCGCAAGTCAGAGAGTATAAACATTCCACTTATGCATGGAGTAATACTTCTTAGTCCTTAGAGCTATAAAATAAGATCAGGCTATCTGCAATGCAATGGGATTTCTCTCTCTCCTATTTCCGTAGAAATTTTTTAGAAAAGAAAATCTCTCACCCATTATTCAATTATTTCTCTCCCTATCTATGACAGTGATGTAGGACAAAGAGTTTCTATAAAAATTTATACATATAAAAATGTATAATAAAATGAAGAACCATTAGATATTATAGTTCTTTTTTTTTCTATTATCTCTCATACAATTAATATTGGATGCTATGTTAAAATTGATTATTTTATTTATTGTCACGTATACCATTAGAGAGAGTTTTTTTGTGCAATTTCTACATAGAACTTTACCAACTAGTATATAAATTTTCTTAAAGTAGAATAACAAGTAAGATAGAAACTTAAATTTAGAAACCCACATTGGAGGTGTCCTTAGACATGGTAATTAGCCGCCTAACCTGGCCGTTCATGCTTAAGGGTGCTGGATTGTCAATACTGTTTTACTTAAGGTGGTTGGCTTCTTACTCGTTATTTCTTTAGATATTCTATTAAGGTCTCATTTGGTTTGTGGAAAGGAAAGGACAGGAGATCAATTTTTTTTTAAAATTTACAATTTCTGTCTTTTTAAAAAATCAAAGAAATTGAAAGAAAAAGTGAATGATTTGGTGGGTTGGAAGAACCATTTATTTTTTCTAATTTTTTTTCTTTAAAAATTAATTTTTTTCTCCTCCAGTAAAGAAATGAATTTTCTTTTCCAAAATTATGATTTCAAAATTTCAAAATTATATAGATAATTTAGATTTAAATTATTGTTTTAAATTATATATTAGTATATAGCTATAATTAAGTGGTTACCTTTTTTTCAAATACACATACATTTTAATTATTTTTTTGATGTGTTAATAATAGAAGACGTGCATCAATTTATGAGACTACAAAATATTCTCTGTGTTTATTTTTCCCTTACATAACAATTATTTATTTGTGGAGATACGATCAGGTTTAGGGTGGGACAATGGTCAGGCCGGCTAATATCCAACCCGCTAGGGTGGGACAATGATGATGTTTAGGGTGGGACAATGACCAGTCTGGCCTGTGCGATGCAGGACATTCACAACGTCGGAGTACTGACGAAAAATGGCCATGATCTGAGCTGGCGTGGGACAGAATGGGACGTCCCGTGCATGAAAACTCATCGGCTAGGGCGTCGCGCGGGCGGTCGAGGACTGGCATCACTCTACCACGGGTATAAACGACGGCTGACTACGCGGCCCGTCGTGCGGCACCCAATGGGCGTCGGAAAGACGTCGTAAGGACGTCGTGCGCATAGAACGGGTGGCTGGACGGAACCGCTGTCGTAGGCGTCATGAAGACGTCGGGGTGTTGGTACTTTCTTTACATGGAGAGAGCTTGCTCTCAACATGCCTTGTAAAAGTCTAGTCCCACATCGGAAATGCACCATGAGTTATCTCAACAAATATACTTGGTTGTGTTGTTGAGAGATGCACATGGGGTGGTGACCCTAAGGAGGGAACCATGTGGGTGATTTTACTAGGAGGTAAGAATAAGGCTCCAAGGATTAAGCATTAATGCTTTTGTCATTCTCTTGGATTAATTCCATTTGGAGCTAAGCTAGCGACTCGGACTCGACTCCGACTCCGACTCGAGCTCGGGCTTGGGCTCCGCTGACTGTGTAGGCTACAAGTCAGTTATGGAAAGAATGATTCAATACGATTAATTCAGATCCACTTTTTGTGGGATTTGAATTAATTTTGTTTCCATCTTTGTGGGATTTGAATTATTCATTTCCATCTTTGTGGAATTTGAATTAATTTCGTTTCCATCTTTGTGGGATTTGAATTAATTTCGTTCCCATCTTTGTGGGATTTGAATTAATTTTGTTTCCATCTTTGTGGGATTTGAATTAATTTCGTTTCCATCTTTGTGGGATTTGATTAAGTTTCGTTGCTATCTTTGTGGAATTTGATTCAATCTTTCCATAATTGAAGAGGCAGCTAGGGTTTCCACCCTCTCTCTATATTACTCTCTTCTGGCCTCCTTTGTGGAGACTACAAATTTATAAGTCAGAAAAGAGTAGAGAGAGGAGAGAGAGAGAGAGGGTGCTGCTGCCGCTATTTCAAGTCCATCCGAGGAGTCAGAACATAGTGACTTCGAGCGTTCCACAAGTTCTTCAACTTGCTGGTTCCTGGAAGCAATTCGGGTGGGGCGAATCTTGCTTGAGCAACGGTATTTGACACCCCAGCAACTTTTTTTCATCTCATCTTTCTCTAGATTATTGTAACTCGTTCTGTCCCAATTGTAACACGTTTGTAAGGAAGAACGAGATATCTTCTCTTCTCTATTTTCCTCCTTCATATTGTAATCTGGCTATTGGTTTTTTGTATCATCGTAGATCTTGAGTTTGATCACTGTAAAGTTTTTTTTGTATGACATCTCAGATCTCGATTGCATCTGTTTTCTATCTTTGGTCAAGCCCCGGAATAACAATCTCAAAGCAAGATCCTTGTATATGAAAACATTAATGCTTCGCCTCGTCCAATCGGACTACTGCAAGTTGGAAAAGTTCGATGAGAGCATTATCAGTCTGGAAGAGGAAGGATTATCTGACTCTTCAACTCAAAGACGTTGATCATGTACTGTTGGAGGAAGAACCTTCTGTTCCAGACACTGGGTCTACTGCCGCAATCAATGCGGCTACCAAACTCCAGGCCAAATGGAGAAGAGAAAATAGCATCTGCAGGTTTCTCATCCTGAATGCTCTGGATGGATTACCTGGCAGAATCCTACTCGAAGAAGGAATTTGCCAGAGACATATGGGAGTCTGTGGAAAAACTGTATGAAGAAGACGGAACAGGAGCAATATGTTTGTGGTTGAAAATATCACAAATTGCTCTTTGAGGACGAGAAGTCCATGTTGCCACAGGTGAAGAAATTTCTGAAGCTGCGTCAGAAACTGAAACGAAGAGATGCCCCTTTCTGACAAGTTTGTCGTTAGAGGGATCGTCTCAAACTTCCTGCGGATGGAGTATCTTCTATGCAATGATGCTCAGAAAGTTCAGGGCCGAAGCTTTCGAGAAGTTCAGAGAGTTTCAGGGCCGAAGCTGAACGGCAGACTGGACAACAACTCAAGAGTTGAGAAGTAATCAAGGTGGGGAGTACAGGTCTCATGACTTTGTATCATTCTGCAAAGAATATGGAATCATATGCGAGACTACTGCTCCATATTCTCCTCAATCCAACGGAGTAGCAGAGAGGAAGAACCGAACATTAACAGAAATATGAATTCAATGCTGCTTACTGCAGGTCTTCCAAATGCTACTGGGGAGAAGCTGCATTAACGGCCACTTTCTTCTGAATAGAGTGTCAATATGAAACTTGACGTAACTCCTCATGAACTCTGGTTCAAGTCATACCAAACTTGAATGTCATTCGAGTGTGGGGTGTCGCGTATGTGAAGCTCCAAGATCTGAAGATTCAGAAGCTGGGACAAGGACTACAAAGGCGATCTTCTTGGGATATGCCGAGAAGAGTAATGCTCGGAGATTTCTTGATATTGAGTCAATCATATCATCGAATCTCGCGATGCTGAATACTTTGAAGACAAGTTTGCAAAAGACAAAAACATTGTTCTTTCGGATATTCCGGAAATGATGTAGGTGAAAATAAGACTGAAATCTCATATGGCCAGTAGTCCAAGAAGAGCTGTTGTTGATGAAACAACTCTTGTACCAGAACTCGCAGAACCGTCAGCAAAGCGAGCGAGGAGACCTAAAGACTTCGGAGATGACTTTATCACCTATCATGTGGAAGCAGATCCGCTTACCTATGATGAGGCGATGAAGACCAAGATGCTATCTTCTGGAAGGAGGCAGTGAATGACGAGTTTTGACTCTATCACCTCCAATACACATGGTGTTGGTAGATCTACCTGAAGAAGAAAAGTCCATCGGATGTAAATAGATCTTCAAGAAGAAGATGAAGGCAGATGGAACTATTGACAAGTTCAAGGCCAGCTGGTAGCCAAGGGATTTTTCCTCAGAAACATGGGATAGACTACTTTGACACGTACGCTCCAGTAGCTCGGATGACTACCATCAGGATGTTAATCGTTCTAGCAGTTATACATAAGTTGGTGATACATCAGATGGATGTAAATACAGCATTCCTGAATGGAGAGCTGACCGAAGAGATTTACATGCAACAGCCAGATAGATTTTTCGTCAAAGGTCTTGAAGACAAAGTCTACAAGTTGGTAAAATCATTGTATGGTTTGAAGCAGCTCCCAAGATGTGGCATGAGAAGTTTGACAAAGTTATTAGGTCAAACGGCTACAGAGTCAGCGAGACGGACAAATGTGTTTACACAAAGTTCGCTGATGGAAGAGGAGTTATCGTTTGTCTGTACGTAGACGACATACTAATCCTAAGGACGGATATAGGCTGTGTCATGGAGACAAAGAAGTTCCTCTCAGCCAAGTTCAATATGAAGGACTTGGGGATACGATGTCATCTTGGGCATAAAGATCATCCGGACAGACAGTGGAGTAGCACTGTCACAATCTCACTACATTGAGAAGATACTCACACGCTATGGGTATAGGGATCTTCCAGGGATCGATACGCCATACAGGTGTGATCAGAAGCTGAAGCCAAACTCGAGGGAAAGCGTCAGGCAGCTGGAGTATTCTAACATTATCGAAGTTTGATGTACGCAACCACTGCTACAAGGCCTGACATAGCTTTCGTCGTGGGAATGTTGAGTCGGTTCACAAGCAACCCAGGGATTGAGCAATGGAAAGCTGTGAAGCGGGTGATGAGATATCTCAAAGACTCAGCATATGCACTGCACTACAACGGGTATCCGACAGTATAGAAGGCTTCAGTGATGCTAGCTGGTGTTCAGAGGTGGAACCGAGAGATCCACAGTGGTTATGTCTTTTCCTTGGGTGGAGCTGCTATATCGTGGAAGTCGAAGAAACAGATTATACTCTCTCGTCCCTCCATGGAATCTGAATTCTATGCACTTGAAACTGCAGCAGATGAAGCAGAATGGCTTCGGGAGCTCATGTATGATCTTCCAATGGTTGGGGCTCAGATACCGACGATACCGATATACTGTGACAACCAGGCGACTGCGGCGGGTGCATCAAATGACCTCTTCAACGGAAAGAAGAGGACTGTGCGGTTGAAGCACATGGCAGTACACGATCTTATCAAAAGAGTGTAATTACAGTGATTGATGTTCGGAGTCAGGAGAACCTGGCAGATCCGTTCACAAAGGACCTCAAGCGCCAGTTGGTCGATGACACATCTGTAAAATGGGCTTGAAGGCATTCTGATAGTGTCTTTGTAATCCTACCATAAAGTTTTATGCTATTAGTTCAAAGAGAAATCTACTAGGCATCTAACTTTTGGTTCAAAGGAGGATCACTGACTGGAAAACTATCAGGTAACAGTGGGTACTTGTTCTCTGGAACATGGAAGGAATACGGACCCATAATCACTGTTGTCTACTATGTATTTTTCTGCGAAAAAATAGATCCTGTGGAAGGTTGGCTTAAACGCCTTAATGAGTTCTCAAGCAAGTGATGCCTGGTATGCTTTACAGGAAGCACGGTAGAGCAGCACTATAAGGAGTGAAACTCCATGCTACAGTAGGGTGATTCTACCATAAAGTTTCCAGATCTAGGGTAATGCCTCGACTTTGCAAGCCAAGTCATAGAGGCGTAGCACCGCAATAGGCAGGTAGCCTAATGCTGTATGACATAATTAAAGAGTTGTAGACAGCACTATAAAGGGGAGAATGCCCCATGTTACAGTGGCACGACACCACGATGAGGTACCCAGTAGGGGTAGAGCCTCGACCTTGCAAGCCATGTCATTGCAACGTAACACCGCAAAGAAGCCTTAGGCTTCATGCTGAGTAGATTGACACTACAAAGAGGCTGAGACCTCATGCTACAGTAGTATGACACTACGATGAGGTTCCCAGGTAGGGGTAATGCCTCGGCTTCAGGCCATGTCATAGCGGCGTAGCCGCAAGGAAGCGCAAGGCTTCATGTTATGTCTCGTTAATAAAGAACTCACCTATAGTGTATGGAAAGAGATATCAGGCCGTCTCTTGTAAACTTGTAGACGTCCAAAATTATACACTGAAACCAGGCTGGCACAGGGCCTTTAATGTGCAGCCAGAAGCACACGTAACTACATTTTGTGAGTGAAAAGAATTACAATTGTGGTGCAGAATTCAAGGCGTAGTCCATTCTTGTATCACATTGTTATTAACCCATGCGGGAAGATTCAAGTCGTCAGCAACATCTATCCTAATGCAAAATGAACAGTAACTGTGGGGAATGCTCAACCCTGGACACATATATGTTTGATATGTGGGAGATTGTTGGTACTTTCTTTACATGGAGAGAGCTTGCTCTCAACATGCCTTATAAAAGTTTAGTCCCACATCGGAAATGCACCATGAGTTATCTCAACATATATCTTGGTTGTGTTGTTGAGAGATGCACATGGGTGGTGACCCTAAGGAGGGAACCATGTAGGTGATTTTACTAGAAGGTAAGAATAAGGCTCCAAGGATTAAGCATTAATGCTTTTGTCATTCTCTTGGATTAATTCCATTTGGAGCTAAGCCCTAAAGGGCTTAGCGACTCGGACTCGGACTCGGGCTCGGGCTCGGGCTCCGCTGACTGTGCATGCTACAAGTCAGTTATGGAAAGACTGATTCAATACGATTAATTCAGATCCACTTTTTGTGGGATTTGAATTAATTTCGTTTCCATCTTTGTGGGATTTGAATTAATTTCATTTCCATCTTTGTGGGATTTGAATTAATTTTGTTTCTATCTTTGTGGGATTTGAAATTATTTTGTTTCCATCTTTGTGGGATTTGAATTAATTTTGTTTACATCTTTGTGGGATTTGAATTAATTTTGTTTTCATCTTTGTGGATTTGAAATTAATTTCGTTTCCATCTTTGTAGGATTTGAATTAATTTGTTTTCATCTTTGTGGGATTTGAATTAAGTTCGTTGCTATCTTTGTGGGATTTGATTCAATCTTTCCATAACTGAAGAGGCGGCTAGGGTTTCTATCCTCTCTATATATACTCTTTTCTGGACTCCTTTGTGGAGAACTACTAATTTTATAAGTCAGAAAAGAGAGAGAGAGAGGGTGCTGCTGCCGCCATTGCAAGTCCATCCTAGGAGTCAGAACATAGGTGACTTCGAGCGTTCCACAAGTTCTTCAACTTGCTGGTTCTGGAAGCAATTCGTGTGGGGCGAATCTTGCTTGAGCAACGGTGTTTTGACACCCAGCAGCTTTTCTTCATCTC
>JANAVB010001629.1:0-50000 GCA_029216955.1 Iris pallida | reverse complement strand
ATGGTCATTCAAATGAGTACTTTCGTACGGGGTACGATATGCGCAACTCTACAATGATACCCGTACGGCTAGGTTGTAGGTTTTACATAGCGTGATGCAACATCAAATCTGACCACGGAGTAATCATGCCTTGACCATAAAGTACACATGCTGTTTTTGTAAGATAGATAAATAACTAAATAAATAAATTTTGAAGCCTGCATGTGCCTGTATGCCAATATTCGGATTGGCTAATCGAGTACAATAGTTCATTACATGAACGTGTCTCATTCATTTCATTCAATAAGACGACTAGCCAGTCTCTTAGTTCCAACTAGGAACGCATGATCAATTTTAGTCAAGATAACCATTATCGTCAATGGTGACAAGGCATAAAAGTCAAATAGTATTCAGTGGAGTCGAGTCTACGACTCTCAGGGTTTAATTCCAGTCAATCGGGGTATCTATAGCTCAATTCACGACACATGGTACATCCCACGTAACAATCTATATTTAACAGAAATATCAACATATCATGATTATATCAAGTTTATGCAAAAGGCGTAAGGATATAAAATGGACGTTAAACATCTATAAGATATCAATATACAGGGCTATAGAAGATCCAGGGTAAGCAGGCTACTCTCATGTCAGCCTACGCTCATGTCAGCGTACGCTCAGGTCAAGCTACGCTCAAGTCAAGCTAGCGTATGGACTCCATACGACTCCTCTTCAAGGCAGCGTATGGACTCCATACGACTCTCACTATCCAAGCCAGCGTACGCAAGTCATACGCTTCCAAAAGACAGCGTATGAACTTCATACGACTCCTTACTATCCAAGTCAGCGTATGCAAGTCATACGCTCCCAAACAGCGTATGGACTCCATACGACTCCTGACCATCCAAGTCAGCGTATGCAAGTCATACGCTCCCAAAAGGCAGCGTATGGACTCCATACGACTCCTGACCATCCAAGTCAGCATATGCAAGTCATACGCTCCCAAAAGGCAGCGTATGGACTCCATACGACATACGCTTCCAAAAGGTAGCGTATGCAAGACACACGCTTCGTAAAAGGCAGTATGGACTCCATACTGCGCTGCGCTAAAGAGCGCGCACAGTTCAGTGACGCAAGCTAAAAAGCTAGCATACACTGCTCACTGTCTTCTCCAAACAACAAGAACTCCATGGTTGCACCCCAAAGTTTCAAAAGTCCATAACCTGGTCAAAATAAGTCCGAATCCAACTTTGCAAAGGTCAAAATTGGGTAGAATGAAATCCTCTACAACATGGAACCATCAAAACTTGAAAACACAGAAGTTTAATAGATCAAACCCCCAAAATCCGAAAAACTCATATCTAGATCTACAAAGATTAAGACTTCGAAATAAAAAATGTCAAGTTCTAAACTCTCTTAGAATCACGAGGGAAAGAGAATGGAGCCATAAAAATGGGTCCTCATGAAGAAGCAAGATGTACTTGCCTATGGGTTTGGTAGGTGGAGAGAGTAATAAAGAAGAAGAAGAGGAGTAATGGTGAGAATGAGTAATGAGGAGGGAGAATGGAGAGGGTGGCTTTAAATATGGAAGGGGTGGTAGGTGGGAGCTAATGGGCCGGGTTCAATGGATCGGGTTGTAGGGGATCCAACCAAGGCCAACCCGAATCCAAAGCCTAGCTAAAGCAGAGAATAAAAGCATGAAATAAAGTACAGAAATAAAATTGCAGGAAATTAATTAACATGAAAATTTAAAGAGCAGATTAATTGATTAACATAAAATTAAAGAAATTTAAATACAGGATAATACATGATAAATATTAAATAAATACATGATAAATACTAAATAAATACACATGAGTTGTACATGTATAAAAATACGTATTCTGGGAACGGGAAGTGACATTAGCCGATCCAAGTTGCACCCCTACTCTTCCCCCAAACGAATTGACGGAAATCGTGCATTTTTTTGTTATTTTTCCACCAGACGGTCTGGAAAATTGGATGTGTCTAATTTCCACCATATTGTCTGGTAGAAATTATGTATTTTTTTGTTTGCAGCTCTGGCAGAAAGGTTAAAAAAATTAAATTGCACGATTTTTGCTATACAGACTGGCGGAAGAGTATGATCTGTGTAATTTTGTGAAAGATGTGCCGTTATTTCGAAATTAAAAAATTGTGTCTGCTACAACAAATTTTTTGAAAATGTTAATGTAGGAACAAATTTGAAATTTGAATAATAAAAAATTGAAAAGAGTATATATAATAATTTAGAAGCCATAATAATTACATTCTCAACATGCATGCAATAATCACAATTGAAATTTTATCATCCCCTTCACCATTCCAAAATTAGAAAAAGAGAAAATCAAATATAGAACAATAATGTTATGGAAACACACTTTTCTTGACACACTACACTTCATAGCCATATTGATGTGTTAGTGCATTATTGATTGTCAATTATTATTTGGTAATTTATAAGGGCACTTAATCCGGATATAATAACAGACATGTATATGTAGTGTGTATTACTTTTACTCATGAAAGAGTGAGATTCATTATGGGTCAATAACCTCTATGAATGGGTAATAATATTGTATGTATGATGAGCTGTTGATTATTAATGGAATCCATGTCCCGGTACATCGGGTTGATGATGTCCCCTTAAGGAGCTCATAAGGATTGTCATGTAAACCCTGCAGCTGGATTATATCTGACATGACAAATAAAGTTGAGCGGTACTACTTAAGGATAAAAGATGTCGAATCAATATAGTTGTCAGTAACTTAATTTGATCGACGGACATTCGATATCTTAACATGGGGAGCCAAACGAGCATATAATAAAAGAAGTCCATAAACATAATTTGGGATTAGGGAGGTAGTGCAACAATAGCTCTTTAGTGGATCGAGCTATTGTTAATAGGCCTGGATTGTGTGTTCGGATTGAATACGGGATATCCAGATCCGTTAGGAGGCCTAAACCCTAATTTTACCTCATGGCCCCTGCCGTAGCCTATATATATATCCTCTATTCTCTGGCCGTCAAACTACTGATCAAAAATCTGAAGCTTTCCCAAAATTTGTGATTCACGTAAGGAGAAAAAGAGAGGGCTGCCAAGGAAAAAAAAAGGTTGGGAGATCGTTGCCCACACGACGTCCAATTCGAGGAAGGAATACGTGCAGAAGATCTTGGGGTCGTCCGCTCGAGATTGTCAGGAATTACTTGTCTTCTTTTCGCGCAGGTATAATTCGTGAACCCTAGTTTCCGCCTATGAAGGATTAGAACACGTATTAAATCTATTTAACTGTCTATCGATCAATACGCACACCAAAGTAAGGGTCCTAGGAATCCCAGTTCCATCAATTGGTATCAAAGCCACTTTGGATCTGCGTATTGATTGACACGTCCATGTTGTCCAATAAAACCTGCGCTGTGTAATAGTCGGTAGATGTAGATATGTTCTAACTCGGTTTTGCATGCATCTTAGATCCAACTATTATGGTCCTATGCATGTTTTTTATTGTGTTGTTTAAACCACGGACATGTCGTGGATGTTGTTGTTGCTATGGATGTAATTAAAATCACGATGGTTGATCGTACTCATTATTTTAATTTTTAATTATATTATGTGTGAACTCCTTCGGGAGGCATAGGATTGATGTAATTTTAATTATTTTTTATCAATCGTGATGGCGGTGGTGGTTGTTTATGACGTCGGACGAGATGCTGGTTTTAAGCAGTCCAGAGGCAGAGATATGATTTCGATGAAGGTCGAACCCCAATAGATCTACACAGCGCCAGATTTTGGATTCGGATAGTTGAGGACTGGAGCAGGAAAGATGACCATAATAGTTGGATATTTATATCTTATTTGTTGTCATTTTGCTTTTTCTGATTATGCATGTTTATTATTGTGTGGATATTTTTTTTGAAAAACTAAGCCTATATTAATAATGGACAACATGGACATAATATCAACTAGTAGAAAAATCCTCATTGTTAAATAACTAAGTGGGAGAGGATATTTATTTAGTATAAATCCTATGGTCTCCATTACTGGTTTGTAGGTGATGTAATTATACTTGCACGTTGGCTTTAGTGCCTTCCTCCATATCGGATGAGTATAATTATGGATCACCAGTACAAACTTCTTAGGGATAATTGTAGAAAGTTACCTAGTATGTGTTCACTTCTCTATCTGAGGGAACTCATTACAAGGTAATAGACTTAGTATTAAGTAATGGTATACACTTAGATACAAATAATGGTATCCTCCCCATCGGAGTCACTGCTATTATTTGTATGACCAGAGCAAGACCAACATATTAATTTTATTTATCATAAAGTTATGTTGATATGATAGTAAAATTAATAGGTAGTAACCTACTTGAACAAAGTTGAATTTGTATACGTCCACACTATTCGTGGCATGCTGAATTCATGATGTTCAAGGTGTTGGTAAATTTCTATTTAATTAATTCAAAACTTTTTGTCATACATAATTTTTATTTATGTGATTCTCAAGATTTCAAAAATGGATTCTTTCAGTCTACTTATGGTGATTCTTAAAGAAAACAAACTTACTGGACCTAATTATATTGACTGAAAATGTAATCTGGACATTGTCTTGACTGCTGAGGAGTACAAATATGTACTTGTTGAGGAATGTCCATCTAAGCCTGATGCTAACTCTGATGAAGAGTTCAAAGAGGCTTATAAGAAGTGAAAAAAGACAGATGAGATGGCACGGTGTTACATTCTGGCATCTATGTCAAATGTACTGCAATATCAGGATTAAGCCATGGCCACGGCTTATGACATGATGTATAACCTCAAGAAATTCTTCGGACATCAGAGTAGAGCAGCTAGGCAGTTTGTTATGAAGTGTTTAATGAATACAAAAATGGATGAGGGTACACCAGTAAGGGATCATGTTCTTAAGATGATGGGTCATCTGAATGAGATGGAGATCCTTGGAGCTGAAATTGATGGAGAATCCTAGATCGATACCATTCTCAGGACTGTGCCTAAAAGTTTTGACAATTTCTGCCTTAATTACAACATGAACAAAAGGTTGTATAGTTTAACAGAACTTGCAAAAGAGCTACAGGATGCGAAATCTCTCTTTAGGCAGAGTGGTCATGTTTTTGTTTCTGAAAAGACTTCTACTTCTAAGCCAAAAGGCGATAAGAAGAAGAATAACATTCATCAGCAGGCAAACTCAGCAAAGAAGGGCATGGGACCTCAAGGCGCGATGAAAAAGCCGAAAGGTAAATGTTTCAAGTGCAAAGGGTCAGGATATTGGAAGACTGATTTTCCACTTCTCAAACAAGGGAACAAAGAAGGTATATCTCATTTACTAGTAATTGAAATATGTTTAGCGGTGTTATCTACCGGCACCTGGTATATAGATACATGAGCCACTAATCATGTCTGCATACATTGCAAGGGGTTCCAGGAAACCAGACGGCTCAGTGATGGAGAGATATGCTTATTCATGGGTGATGCTACAAAAGTATCGATCGTTGCATTAGGAGATGTTACTTTATCTTTTGGTAGAAATAAGTCTTTGACGTTGAGAGATTGTCTTTATGCACCTTCACTTAGAAGGAATTTAGTTTCTATTTCTATGTTAGTTAAGGATGGATATTCAGCTTATTTTAATGACAATATTGTTATTAGAAAGAATAAATATTTTATCTGTTCTGGTGTATTGGTTGATAATCTGTATGTCATTAATGCTATTTCGTCCACAATACAACTTACGAAAATAAATAATATGTCATCTAACTTAAATAAGAGAAAAGAACCTTCTTGTATGAACCAAACATATCTTTGGCACTTACGATTGGGGCATATTAACCTAAGAAGGATTCAAAGACTGGTTGAAGATGGACCTTCGAGTTTAATGGAAGTGGAGGCACTACCAGTCTGTGAATCCTGTTTGGAAGGTAAAATAACCAAAAGGCCTTTTACGGCAAAGGGGTATAGGGCCAAAGATGTGTTGGAATTGGTTCATTCTGATTTGTGTGGACCCATGACTATCCAAGCTAGAGATGGCTTTGAATATTTTGTTACATTTATTGACGATTATTCAAGGTATGGATACATTTATTTGATGTACCGTAAGTCTGAGTGCTTTAAGAAATTCAAAGAGTATAAGGCTGAAACGGAGAAACGTCATAGGAAATATATCAAGTCATTACGATCAGATCGTGGTGGCGAGTACCTCTTTGGAGAGTTTAGAGATTATTTATCAGAGGCTGGGATTGTATCCCAATTGACTGCACCTGGAACGTCCCAGCAGAATGGTGTAGCCGAAAGAAGGAATAGAACTCTTATGGAGATGGTTAGATCAATGATGAGTTATTCGGATTTGCCAGATTCGTTTTGGGGATATGCCTCAGAGACTGCAGCTTATATTTTGAACTTGGTTCCTTCTAAGTTAGTACCTCTTACTCCCACAGAGCTGTGGATTGGGCGTAAGCCTAGTCTGAAACATGTTCGCATTTGGGGTAGTCCAGCACATATGCTGAATGGGAAAGTAGATAAGTTAGAATCTTGTACAGAAGTACGCTTGTTTGTAGGCTATCCAAGAGGAACGAAAGGAGGTTTATTTTATAGTCCTAAGGATCAGAAGTTCATTATTAGCACCAATGCCCGATTCTTAGGGGAAGAGTATGTGATGAACCATAAACCCACAAGTAGAGTTGTTCTAGAAGAACTGAGAGGTGAGACACCAAGTACTTTAGTACCAACAGTACAAGAGGATGGACCACAAATAACTGCACAACATGTCACAAATGTTACACCACAACCGATATTGCCTCGTCGTAGTGGGAGGGTTGTGATACAACCTGATAGATATATGTTCTTGGGAGATTCGTCAGACTTCGTCTCTTAGGAACAAGATTATGATCCCTGTACCTACAATGGAGCACTCCAAGATAAAGATGCAGAGTCTTGGCAAAAAGCAATGATATCTGAAAAAGAATCTATGGATTCTAATTAGATCTAGGAGCTTGTAGAACCACCCGTTGGTGTAAAAGCCATTGGATGTCAAGACAGCTTTCATTAATGGAAGTCTTGAGGAAGACCTCTATATGAAGCAACCAGATGGATTCATTGAAAAGGGCCAAGAGCATCTTGTTTGTAAGCTCAAGAAGTCCATTTATGGACTTAAGCAAGCTTCCAGATCTTGGAACATATGTTTTGATCAGGTGATAAAATCCTATGGATTTAATCAATGTCAGGATGAATCATGTGTATACAGAAAGTGTGACGAAAACATGGTGGTGTTTCTAGTACTTTATGTGGATGACATCTTGCTCATTGGAAACAATGTGAAAGTGTTATCTGATGTAAGGGTATGGTTATCCAAACAATTTGATATGAAGGACTTGGGAGAAGTAGGTCACATCCTTGGGATCAAAGTTCTACGAGATCGCAAGAAAAGGATGTTGGGCTTATCCCAAGCTTCCTATATCGATAATATACTAACTCGTTTTAGTATACAAAATTATAAGAAATATTTCTTACCTTTTAGACATAGAATTGCTCTATCAAAGGAGCAGTGTCCGAGGACACCTAAAGAGATAGAGAACATGAAGGCAGTTCCTTATGCTTCAGCAGTAGGAAGCTTAATGTATACAATACTATGTACGAGACCATACATCTGCTTTGCCGTAGGCATGGTCAGCAGATATCAGTCTATCCCAGGACAAGAGCACTGGACTGCCGTAAAGCATATTGTGAAGTACCTGAAAAGGACTTAAGAGTATATGCTAGTCTACCAGGCAGATAGTTTAGTTCCATTGGGGTATACAGACTCAAATTTTCAGTTAGATAGGGATTCTAGGAAATCTACCTCAGGTTATGTGTTTACTTTGGGAGGTGGAGCCATTGTGTGGAGGAGTATCAAGCAAAAATGTATTACTGATTCCACCATGGAAGCCGAGTATGTGGCAGCCTCTGAGGCAGCCAAAGAAGTAGTTTGGCTCAAAAACTTTCTGTTGGACTTGGATCTAGTACATAGTTTGCTTAAGTCTATTACACTTTATTGTGATAGTAGTGGTGCAGTTGCAAACTCGAAGGAACTGCGAGCCCATAAGACAGGTAAACACATTGAGCGCAAGTACCACCTGATACGAGATTTCGTAAAGAAAGAAAAAGTTGCTGTGATCAAGATAGCAACAGCCGACAACCTAGCTGATCCCTTTACAAAGAGCTTACCATCTAAGGCTTTTGATAGTCATGTTGAGGGAATGGGAGTCAGATGTGTAGCAACATGGCTTTAAGTATAAGTGGGAGATTTATAACAGTATACTGAAAAATAATACTTTGAGTATAAGTGGGAGATTATTAGGGTTATATACTAAAAGCATCACTTTTGTAGTAACCTTATTTTCTTAAATTTTGAATAAGAATCATATGGACAAATATTTGCATATTATATTTGTTGTAAGTGTTAATACAAATGTCTGATATTCTATATTTGTAGATAATATGGTGTGTGATGTCACACAAAAGATCATATTATAAGTTTCCTATGGAGTATATAAATAGTTCACAACCTAGATGGACTTGGACAATCTATTGAAAAGGTTGTAGTGTAATCTGGTATTAGTCTACCTTGACTATAGGTTTATACTAGTTCACTTTGTGTGTATTGAACAGGACCACTTGAGGTTGTTCTTTTTGTACTGACTACATAAGAGAACAAACACCTCTGTTATTATGGATGCTTTTGCTCTTAATTCGGATATAATAACAGATATGTATATGCAGTGTACATTAATTTGACTGATGAAAGAGTGAGATTCATTATGGGTCAACAACCTCTATGAATTGGGTAATAACATTATATGTATGATGGGCTGTTGATTATAAATGGAATCCATGTCCCGATACATCGGGTTGATGATGTCCCCTTAAGGAGCTCATAAGGATTGTCATACAAACCCTACAGGTGGATTGTATCCGACATGACAAATAAAGTTGAGCAGTACTACTTAAGGATAAAAGATGTCGAATTAATATAGTTGTTAGTAACTTAATTTGATCGACGGACATTCGATATCTTAACATGGAGAGACAAACGAGCATATAATAAAAGGAGCCCATAAACATAATTTAGGATTAGGAAGGTAGTGCAGCAATAGCTCATTAGTGGACCGAGCTATTGTTAATGGGCCTGGATTTTATGTTCGGGTTGAACACAGGATATCCAGATATGTTAGGTGGCCTAACCCTAATTTCTTCTCATGGTCCCTGTTGTAGCCTATATATATTCTCTATTCTCTGGCCCCCAAATTACTGATCAGAAATCTGAAGCTTTCTTAAAATTCATGATTCACGTAAGGAGAGAAAGAGAGGGCTGCCAAGGAGAAGAAAATGTTGGAAGATCGTCGCCCACACGACGTCCAACTCGAGGAAGGAATACGTGCAGAAGATCTTGGGGTCGTCCGCTCGAGATTGTCAGAAATTATTTGTCTTCTTTCCGTCACAGGTATAATTCGTGAACCCTAGTTTTCGCCTATGAAGGGTTAGAACACGTATTAAATCTGTTTAACTGTCTATCGATCAATACGCACACCAAAGTAAGGGTCCTGGGAATCCCCAGTTCTATCACCTCGGTGGGCTACTATCAAGATTTTCAAGAAGGGCTAATGTGCAAGTCAAGTTCGTGTTACAACCAAGTCAGGTCATGCTCAGGTCGGATCAAAGCTTAGGGTACTTGTATATTACAAAACATATAAACAACTACAAGAACAAGGAAGGTGCATGGAGGCATGCGATTACAAGGGGCGCTTAAACATGGATGGGTGCCTAGGCAAGCATGGGTGCCTGGGCCCTAGTAGTTCCTAGGCAGCAATGGGCGCTAGGGCCAAGATGGCGCCTGGGCCAAAGTAGGTGCATGGCCAGATTGGGCGCTGGATCATCATGGGCGCCCGGGCCAAGGTGGTGCCTGGGCCGAAATGGCCAGAAGGGGGGGGGGGGCGCATCATAATAGGCGCCTAAGTACCAATGAGCGCGAGGGTTAAGGCGTATCATAGTGGCACCTAAGCACCGTGAGCGCAAGGGTCTGGGGGCGCCAGGGCGGGCAAGGCGCCTGGTGTAGCCTCCCTTCCCGAAAATTTTCAAAATATTTTTTATTTATTTTATTTGATTTAAATAGTGATCTTAGGATTTTACAAATTATTTTGTTTATTATTACGGTAAATGATTTTAGCCATTATTAGGAATTGGAGTACAAGGTGACTAGAAGTCGTGGCACGGATAGTGCAGTGACGTGCCTTGGCTAGTGTATTAGCCATGTCTGGGAAGGCAGAGCCATAGTGATGGCCTAACTAGGAAAACCAGGCCAAGTTGCGACCTAATCTCTATAGTTGTTTTAGTTAGTTATTAATTAATTTATTGACGTATAGAAGACCGGGTTGTACCCAACTAGCCCGAACTGAGCCCAAGTCCAGGTAGTTATATAGTGCATCCCAAGACGTCATTGTAGACATGCAATGGGTAGCAGTATTCTAATTTAGTAACCTAGTAGACGATTTTTCCCCAAACGTGGTTATATATATTATGAGTCCTTGATGTTAAATAATATTTTATTGATGATACAGTAAATAATTTCCTTAATAGATATGTTGGATTTTGGAATTATCTAGATGGTACATACAGGTATATATATGGAGGTATATTTATGGTATATGATTTGGCTTTTATATGTATGAAATATTATTGTATTTGATTTATGTGAATTTTAGTACACAGACTTAAGTACATGGTATTTCTATTATAAATTATATTTAGCATATTTTATTCCTTAGGTTTGAATGTATACACGTATGTGTATATATATATATATATAAATATTCTTATATATGTATATGTAAGTATATGGGTATATATATATATATATATATATATATATATATATATATATATATATATATATATATATATATATATATATATATATTTTATATATATATATATATATATATATATATATATATATATATATATATATATAGTTTTGGATGCATAGATATAAATAAATATATAAATGTTTGTGTAGGTATATATATATAATATATGTGTGTACGTATACGTATATATAAATATGTATATATGTATGTGTATAGATATAAATACTCGTATATGTATATATATAGATATATACATTTAAAATTGGACTTAAGGACAGGCAATCCTTGCTAATTTGACTATTCTGAGAATGTTGGTAACATTTATTTCAGCTTTCGGAGACAGTTGTGATGACTTAGATTTTCTGACTTGTGGATTGGCGATACATTGTTGGTTCTCCGTGCAACCTCCAGGCAAGTATACCTTGCCGAACATATACAGTATTTACATGGTTTCTCTTTCCTTATTGTAGTCCTTTTCATATTATCACATGATTCCGTGTTGTGATTGATTCGTCCTGGATTATTTTACTTGTTCTAGATTACGTGCACGTATAGGATGTTGACATTGCTAGAATATTGGTCCCTTTGTGTTACTCTTTTCTCGTGATTGAGTTGTCAATTTTATATCTGTCCTTGACCATTCTCGACTGGGAGTATCTTGCATTGTACTACAGTTGAGACATACTATAGCTTGGGAGTATCTTACATTGTACTACGACCTATAGCCGATTCTTCTACCATGATATCACTTGATTGACTTGACTTGAGACATGCCATAGATTGGGAGTATCTTGCATTATACTACGATTTATAGGGGTCTACTTGACTTTGTATCCTTTAGGAGAGGAGATCGATACTAGAATTGGCTAATCTTGACTGGGATTATCTTGCATTGTATTACAGTCAAAATCTACTATAGATTGAGAGTATCTTGCATTGTACTACAAGCTATAGAGGTTAATCGATTGATTGGTAGCCAAGTCTAGTATTACATTTCTTCACGACTCGTCGTCCTTAGATGTTCTTCTTGCAGTGTTTTTATCCTTCTTACCTGTTATTTACTATCATATTAGTAGGCATGTTTTATGTATCTTGCTAGTCCTCTGAGGACCTGATGATCTCTTCAGGTTTAGCGATTGCATGGAGTTAGCTAGTAGTTCTGGTTGGCAGATGTGATGATACGTTTGCGGGATTCAGGTATCATTATTGTATTTATTATTCTCTCGTGCTTTATATCCAGTACCATGTTATATCCTGCTTATTTTATAGACTCATATTATTCTTGGAGTCTAATCGAACAACATGCTAATGGGCTGCAGACCATGACCTATACTTGTTCATTCTTATTTATATGATTCCTGTGGATTGAGATATAGTTTAGATTAGACATGATACCCATGACCCTGACAGCTTATACGTACTCGAGTCGGGCTGGAGTTCGCTCGATACGTAGCTGGCTTGCTCACGAGCTCGCGTCCGAAAACCGGGTGCGGGTCGTGACAAGTTTTTGTGGTGGCCCATGCAGGTCAGAGCATATCGTACCGGTTACGTAACTGTACTGGTACGAGCCTGCGACTTGACTAAACCTTAGAAATCTCAATCCACTCTGCCTTGGAAATTCTCCTAGAAATTCTCTACGCCTTTGAAACTCCATATTTGTTCTCGATTATACTTCCTTGCCTTCCGTACCATTGATTCTCGTCTCTCTTTATTTTGAGGGGACGAACGATCGTGCTGTCTAGGATTCATCGGTAATTCTTAAATTATAGTATAAATATTGCATGATTATTGAGTTTTGCTTGTTTATAGATATGAGGGATTATAGATACCATGTGTCCTAGTCAATTTTGGTAGGACTGATAGCCAGCAGTTAGAAGATTATGAGACTTTAGTGACCGTATTTTGAGGAGTAGTATGACCAAAGGTGGGTAGAAGCCCTCGAGTACTCGGAGTATAACATGACTAGAGAAGGCCATGAAATATTTTTTGAGAAATTATGTTTGAGGAGATTAAAGTGATAGTAGACTTTGATTTTTAAGGAATAGTTATGAATTAGAATTTCGAGGACGAAATTATTTTTTAGGTGGGTAGATTTGTAGCCTCCCTTCCCGAAAATTTTCGAAATATTTTTTATTTATTTTATTTGATTTAAATAGTGATCTTAGGATTTTATAAATTATTTTGTTTATTATTACGGTAAATGATTTTTAGCTATTATTAGGAATTGGAGTACAAGGTGACTAGAAGTCGTGGCACGGATAGTGCAGTTACGTGCCTTGGCTAGTGTATTAGCCATGTCTGGGAAGGCAGAGCCATAGTGATGCCCTAACTAGGAAAACCAGGCCAAGTTGCGACCTAATCTCTATAGTTGTTTTAGTTAGTTATTAATTAATTTATTGACGTATAGAAGACCGGGTTGTACCCAACTAGCCCGAACTGAGCCCAAGTCCAGGTAGTTATATAGTGCATCCCAAGACGTCATTGTAGACATGCAATGGGTATCAGTATTCTAATTTAGTAACCTAGTAGACGATTTTTCCCCAAACGTGGTTATATATATTATGAGTCCTTGATGTTAAATAATATTTTATTGATGATACAGTAAATAATTTCCTTAATAGATATGTTGGATTTTGGAATTATCTAGATGGTACATACAGGTATATATATGGAGGTATATTTATGGTATATGATTTGGCTTTTATATGTATGAAATATTATTGTATTTGATTTATGTGAATTTTAGTATACAGACTTAAGTACATGGTATTCTATTATAAATTATATTTAGCATATTTTATTCCTTAGGTTTGAATGTATACACGTATGTGTATATATATATAAATATTCTTATATATGTATATGTACGTATATGGGTATATATATATATATATATATATATATATATATATATATATATATATATATATATATATATATATATATATATATATATATATATATATTTATATATATATATATATATATAGTTTTAGATGCATAGATATAAATAAATATATAAATATTTGTGTAGGTATATATATATAATATATGTGTGTACGTATACATATATATAAATATGTATATATGTATGTGTATAGATATAAATACTCGTATATGTATATATATATAGATATATACATTTAAAGTTTTAGATATAATAGAAAAGGAAAAAAAGAAAACATACCAACCGAGCCCAAAGCCGGGCCCAACCTTTTCCCCCACAGGCTTCCCCCAGCAAGATAACTCCCCAGCATGCTAAGCCCGAACCCACCTGAGTTGAGGCCAACCAGCAAAGCTTGGGGCTCACAGCCAAATTTTCCCCTGAACTAAACCCGAGCAGGAGCTCGATCCCGAGCCCTCGGCTCTGTATGGAGCAATGGGTATAAGTATTCGGGAGAGATCTAAGAATTCATCAAACCCTAACACCCCGCGCCTCCACCTAGCAGCGACCCATCCCCGACGCCTGGACGACCCACCCGCCGCCGGCGTGCCGCTGTGCGGCCACAGGCCGGCCAACAGTAGCGCTCGAACCGCGCACAAGGAAAGAACAGGACAGCAGAGGCCCGACTCCCTCCCCAACTTTATGGGTAAATTTCTTCCACGTTTTGCCATCGAATCTCGAACCGATTGGTTCTATAGAAGGACAACCTATAGGTCTCTAAACCCTATTATTTATTTCGTACCAAATCGATTATGACTCGAAAATCGGCCCCAACTTGGCGGAAAACTGTTCTAAACTGAACAGAATTTCGATTCCAGAAACTAGTTTTGGAAGCCAGTTTTCAGCAAAACCTTCGACAGTTTCGTAAATCAATTTGAAGAGCCTTTTAGACAACCTATACGAGATTGAAACCCCATTTTTACTTTCAGTTACAGCTGCTTAAACAGCAAGATAATTAATTATGAAAATCAAGAAAAATATGAAAACCAGTTTTCAAAAAACTAGAAAAATCCTCCGACACTACGTGCGTCCCGCCTTTCCGGGCGACGTGGTCGTGCACCGTAAGCATCGAAAGCTGCGTAACGGCTTCGTGGTCGTGTGTGCTTTGACGGAATTCAAATTGGTCGCGTGTGCGCGACGAATTTGATGCGTATCCGTCGAAATTCACCGTATCGTGCACGTTGCAAATTTCTTAATTACTTTGTGCACGTTCGTCAGATTGAGACGAAACTTGCACCAACAGGACCATATCATTTTTTTGGTCCTGCATGTCAAGTTTGGTCCGATTCTGAGACTGTTGATAAAATCACCGTTTTGTAGGCCCCGCGGTTCCACTCAACGGGCGATTTTGTGCACGGCCCGCCGAAATCCAACTCTGGACATACGGTTGGGTTCGTATCGAAAAACTAGATCCGTAGACATGTAGTTTGACGACTTTAGAGACCGTTGACTCTGGCACGTTTTTCGGTGCAAAACGGGTCAAACGGCGGATACCATTTTTGCCCGAAATTATCGTTTTACCCCTGTGTCCAGAATTGGACTTAAGGACAGGCAATCCTAGCTAATTTGACTATTCTGAGAATCTTGGTAACGTTTATTTCAGCTTTCGAAGACGGTTGTGATGACTTGGATTTTCTGACTTGTGGATTGGCGATACATTGTTGGTTCTCCGTGCAACCTCCAGGCAAGTATACCTTGCCAAACATATACAGTATTTACATGGTTTCTCTTTCCTTATTGTAGTCCTTTTTATATTATCACATGATTCCGTGTTGTGATTGATTCGTCCTGGATTGCTTTATTTGTTCTAGATTACGTGCACGTATAGGATGTTTGACATTGCTAGAATATTGGTCCCTTTGTGTTACTCTTTTCTCGTGATTGAGTTGTCAGTTTTATATCTGTCCTTGACCATTCTCGACTGGGAGTATCTTGCATTATACTACAGTTGAGACATACTATAGCTTGGGAGTATCTTACATTGTACTACAACCTATAGCCGATTCTTCTACCATGATATCACTTGATTGACTTGACTTGAGACATGCCATAGATTGGGAGTATCTTGCATTGTACTATGATTTATAGGGGTCTACTTGACTTTGTATCCTTTAAGAGAGGAGATCGATACTAGAATTGGCTAATCTTGACTGGGATTATCTTTCATTGTATTACAGTCAAAATCTACTATAGATTGGGAGTATCTTGCATTGTACTACAAGCTATAGAGGTTAATCGATTGATTGGTAGCCAAGTCTAGTATTACATTTCCTTACGACTCGTCGTCCTTAGATGTTCTTCTTGCAGTGTTCTTATCCTTCTTACCTGTTATTTACTGTCATATTAGTAGGCATATTTTATGTATCTTGCTAGTCCTCTGAGGACCTGATGATCTCTTCAGGTTTAGCGATTGCATGGAGTTAGCTAGTAGTTCTGGTTGGCAGATGTGATGATACGTTTGCAGGATTCAGGTATCATTATTGTATTTATTATTCTCTCGTGCTTTATATCCAGTACCATGTTACATCCTGCTTATTTTATAGACTCATATTATTCTTGGAGTCTAATCGAACAACATGCTAAAGGGCTGCAGACCATGACCCATACTTGTTCATTCTTATTTATATGATTCCTGTGGATTGAGATATAGTTTAGATTAGACATGATACCCATGACCCTGACAGCTTATACGTACTCGAGTCAGGCTGGAGTCCGCTCGATACGTAGCTGGCTTGCTCACGAGCTCGCATCCGAAAACCGGGTGCGGGTCGTGACACCTGGGCCAACTAGGCGTATCACATTGGTGCTAAGCACCGTGAGCGCAAGGGTTAAAGGGGCGTCTGATCATGTCGGGACGCCTAGACCAGGGGAGGCACCAAGGCCAAACTTGGGCGCCTGGACCAACATAGCGCCGGGTACTGTTCTTCTTCTCCAAACAGCAAGATTGGTTCATTGTAACCCGAAACTTCAAAGGAGCAAATAAGTCCAAATCAGAACTTCCAAGTGTCTAAACTGTACAGAAGACTCATAACTTAAATCTACACAAATCTATCCACCAAAATAAAAAATGCTAAGCTCTAAAGAGGCTTAGAATCTAGTAGAGAAGAGAATAGAACAATAAAAGGGAAGATCCTTCAGGAAGCAAGATTGTACTTGCCTAAGGGTTCTTGGTCGGTGGGAGGAGTTATGAGGAAGAAGAAGAAGAAATAAATAAATGAGAAGAGTTATGAAGAGAGAGAGAAAGGGGTTGACTTATATAGCAACCCTTCTATTCTCAAACCGTAATAAACCAAGCCAAGCCAAGAGTGCCATGATGAACCAAACCAAAATAAACCAAGATAAACCAAGTCAAGATAAGACTAAACCAGGGTTAGGCTAAATAGGACAAGTCAAAACATGGGTCACTTGACAAACGTCAGAAATCCATACATGTATACTGAAAACACGTATAACGGAAAACGGGAGTGACAACTCTACCCACCTTAAAAGAATTCCGTCCACGGAATTTAATCAAGAGGCTAGAGGTGTCGGGGCAAGCCATACTAATCACGGGCAATCTATGGCTAGCAGTCAATCAAGCAATCATTCATACAATCAAGAAATTAAAAGCCTAAGACATAAGGAAGACATTATACCTTATGAGTCAAAATAGGTGTGGATATCGTGATCGGATATCATCCTCACATTCCCAAGTTGACTCACCAAAAGTGTAATGACCCCAAGCAACATGGACTAAACTAATAGTCTTGTTCTTGAGTACCTTCTCCCTTCGGTCTAATATGGATACGGGCATTTCCTCATACGAAAAGTTGGTACCAACAACGAATTTCGAATGATCAAGGATATGGCTCGGATCTGGGATGTACCATCGTTATTGGGATGCATGGAACACTACCAAAATACAGTAAATTAGCGACGAACAATTAGCGACGGAAATTTTTAGTCGGCGTTAGCGACGTCTTCGTGGCAGCTCGCCGACGGATTACCGACCACACTCCTTTATATTTTTTATTTCAATTTTAGGGGGAGAAAAGGTCGTATATCCGTCGCTAGGTAGTCGGTGATATAGCGACGGAACAGTAGTCGTCGCTACTCAGTAGATTATTTGGCAGGAATTGTGTAGAGAATTGGCGGAACATTTCTTCGACCACGTAGCGACGGATATTCAGTCGGCAAGTATCAAACAGGGCGACTACCGGGCGACGGAAATATTTTCGTCGCTAGTCCGTCGCTAAATATACGTACCATCCTTTAAATGAAACGGCGGGGAAAACTTTTCGTATTCCCCTCCAAATTCACTCTCTCTTCTCTCTCTCTCTCTTGCCGGTGTCAGCTTCGGTGATCGACGTCGGTGTAGGCGTCGGCGTCGACGTCCTCTCTTCTCTCTCTCCCGAAGGTAACCCCCTCTCTCTCTCTCTCTCTCGCGGTGTCGTATAGGGGCAGCGGGGGCGGCAGACTTGGGGCGGGGGCGTCGGAGGCTGGGCGGCGGGCTTGGGGCGGGGGCTGGGCGGTGGGCTTGGGGCGGGGGCTGGGCGGTGGGCTTGGGGCGGGGGCGTCGGGGGATGGGCGACGGGCTTGGGGTTGGGGCGTCGGGGGCTGGGCGGCTGGCTTGGGTCGGGGTCTGGGCGGTGGGCTTGGGGCGGGGGCGTCGGGGGCTGGGCGGCAGACTTGGGGCTGCGGCGTCGGAGGCTGGGCGGCTGGCTTGGGTCGGGGGTGTAGTGCCCCGCTCCCGTTGGGGCAAAGCACTATGTAATAGGCTCATGCCAAGTTAGACATGGTCGGGAACATAGATGGCTAGTCTGACTCGGCGACGAGTTTGGTATACAAAAACCATGGCATCAATAAAATCAATTTGGACGAGTGATATGAGTACCGTTCCAACTAATGGATCGACTACTGTTGGAATAAGTCCTAGATGCGGTAGGCGGCGTCTTGGCGAAGGAACTCTAAAAAGAGCGACGTAACCCGTCTGTCGTTGGTTTTATTACTTTTTTTGGCTTTCTGAACGAATTGTTGTATGGATTTGATAGTGTGCTTTCGCGTCGATTTCTGAATGCGTCTTTGGGAATTTCGAAGGAAGGGTTCTAATTCGATGCTCGTGCTATTGCAGGAGTTTGTGTAACTGACGCTTGACCGTCGTGAAGCGTTCTCCTACTTTCGGCACAAATCTCCTTAGGTGGATGGTTCTTCGGCCCCTTCTTTTCTACTCCTTCCCGCCAACTAAATTCTTAAAGTTCAACGTTCAAATCGATGATGCTAACGGGATGTATGCTTGCCACTAAGATCAAGAGCTCGGGATAATATATCAACCTAGAGAAGTTAACTCCGAATTTATAAGTTCACACTAAGTAGAGAAAAGATAAAGTTCTAAGAAAGAGATAGAATATATCTCATGCCATGCAAAACACAACTATGAAAACCTTGGTGGCCGTACATCATGCCTCGGAGAATTTGGTGCCTACGGGATGCTAAATCAGAACGTACGGTTTCGGAGGAAAGGACCCTTGCACGAGTAGGAATGATTATGTGATTTGATAATGGTTACGCTATGCATTTTACTTCATACATATTAAACTGTTCGTACATTCGCATGGTCAAGGATGACTTGTGCACAAGGTGAGCTTTCCTCGAGACGGTACCCGGGGCCCTGGGACCGAATCGGCCTAGGAGGAAATTATAGAAATCGTGCTTCGGCGCGAGGCATTGCGAGACCTCCAGTTAGGCTCGCTACCTAGGTTGGAGGGCGCGTCGCAAGGCTACGTAATCGTCCTTCATGGTGTCGATATCACCAATGACCGCATATAGGATAGACTGCATGCTCACCTATTGTCTTGTGCAGGTGGTAAGTATCTTGTATATTTTGTGCAGGAAAGGAGCACGGCCGTGGTAAGAATGCCTTTAAATTGGTTATGTGTTATCGTTTAAAATGTGCCTTCGATATTAACTGCAATTCATATAGTTCTAAATAGAAAGATTACTTCGTATGCTAGAATCCTTAATAAGCAGTGTCGGTTTAGACGAGTGGGTTCATCCCATCCACTAGCAAGTGTGCTAACCCCCAACTCTCCAGGTAACGAGCGCGCTGCGGGAGCTCGAGACTAGACCTGAAGCTGAAGAACGGGAGGCGGCACAAAGCTCTCCTATTTTGAAGTATTTTGAAGCCCAACTCAGATCGAAGGCTTTGTTCAAATATATAAAGGGACGTGAATGTATGGAACGACATGGATTATTTCAGGGCAAGCTTGTCGAGAGTTTTTCTTTTGTGTTTCAAAGATGTAGCCGCAACGGCATATGTAATGTAAAAATGACCTTGCACATACTTTACAAGCTTATGAATGAAAAGCTAAATTTTTTTCCTATGCTATGTCTTCAACTCTCTGTACTGTTTAATTTCAATGCGTCAAGTAAAAAGGAATTTCCAATTGCACATCCTTGCCTTGTGCAAGTCCATTAAAGACTTGCACGTCATCACGTCCTGACCCGTAGGGATCAATTTATATCGAGTCAAGGTGATGGCGACCGATTCGGCAAGTCGGGGCGTGACAAGTTGGTATCAGAGCTCGATTCACACCTCGGACCTTTCAAAATACTTTCTTTTAGATGATGCTGTTGTGATTTTTCAAAAAACTATGCTTTTCGACATATGTGGCCTGAAATAATCGTTCCATACATATAAGCCCGTAGATATTTTGAGAATACTAACGGATTTGCTCAATTTTGTAGGTATGCCGGAAGGACTGGGTGTCCCTACTGTCAACGCCACATTGATTAGCACGGATAGCACCGAAGGCGCGACGCCTAGCGAATCTGCCATGGAGCGACTACTATGCCTCATAGAACTCCAACAACGCTAGTCAGAGATGCAGCAATGACAGCTGCAGGAACAGATCCAGGCCCAAGTCAGCGCCCAATAAAAGTAAATGGAGGCCCTGACCCGGATCGTGAGCACCATAGCGACGCAACAGAACTTGATGACCGTCATGTCCGAGGAAGAAGTGCAACCCGTAAAGACAAAACATGTGTCTTCCTCCTCCCTGCTCAAGATGACCAAGTTCAAGAAAATGAACTCGCCTGAATTCAACGATCGAGCAGAGCCTGACGAAGTCATGGGGTGGCTAGTAAAGATTGAGAGCCTATTCACTCTCCTCAACATCAAGGGGTCCAAGAAAGTCGGGTGCGCAGCGTTGCAGCTCAACTTGAGGGCCTACGACTGGTGGGAGGCGAAGAAACAGGAACTCAAAGAGGCCAACCCTAATGCCAAGATCTCGTGGGAGACGTTCAAACTGGCCTTCCGCGAGCAATACATCCCTCGTGCCCTTCGTCGACAAAAGGAAGAGGAATTCATGTCTTTGAAGCAAGGAAACTTGTCCGTTGAAGACTACGATGCGAAGTTCGCGAAGCTTGCGAAGTTTGTCGGGGCCTTTCTGCCGAATACGGAGGCGTGGTGCGAGCGCTTCCAGCAAGGCCTGAATGAGGATTTGCGTCGGGACGTCATGAACCAAAGATTCCAGACGTACAGGGAATCATATAACGCCGCCCTTGACAGTGAGCGGATCTTCGGTCGAGCGTCGCAGAAGGGCGGATCAAGCATCCGCAACAACTTCAACAAGCGTCCTCACGACGCGGGAGGATCTGGTGCACCAAAGCGCCAGAACATGTCCGAGTATCGGAGGCTTCACCCAGGCGTACGGTGCCATCGCTGCGGCAAGATAGGACATCTGGCGGTCGATTGCCGAGGGGGATGCTTCAAGTGTGGCCAGCTAGGTCACAAGGCAGTGGATTGTCGCATGGGAAGGGCGAACCAACATCCACCAAGGGACGTCCAGAACCAGAACAGGGCGCCTCCCGCCCATGGCGCAAACGCGGTGCCCGTGAACCCACAAAATCGCCAAGGGGAGCAAGGCCGAGTCTACGTACTGACTCGGAATGAAGCCTATGCATCCGACACTGTCGTGACAGGTGTACTACTCTATAAAAATATGCCTGCTAGAGTATTGTTCGATTCGGGTGCTACGTATAGTTTCATATCTGCCGACTTTGTAAAAGAGAATCAACTACCTATGCAACTTTTAGATATGAATCTTAGCGTTAGTACTCCATCGGGAGTAGATATGTCTGCCACTCAAATTTGTAGGGATGGTAACATATGCATCGGAGGGAAGAATCTATCCTTGGAAGTTATCGTCCTCGACGTCAAGGAGTACGATATAATCCTCGGCATGGATTGGTTGGGTGCATGCCACGCAACGATCGAGTGCGCGGAGAAGAGAGTTGTGTTCCGCCTTCCCGGCGAAACCGAGTTCTCCTATTCGTGCGAAGCAGCATCAAAGTCGTCAATAATGATATCGGCGATTTCGGCAAGGCGTATGTTGCATTCTGGGTGCAGCGGGTACCTAGCATCAGTTCGAGACACGAGAACGAAGATTGCAAGCACGGCCCAGACTAAAGTCGTGGCAGAATTTCTTGATGTGTTTCCAGACGAGTTGCCAGGGATGCCGCCGGACCGAGAGATAGAATTCAGCATCGACACCTTCCCGGACACCCGACCGATATCCAAAGCACCTTATCGAATGGCGCCGGCAGAGCTGAAGGAACTGAAAGCACAACTACAAGAGTTACTAGATCACGGATATATTCGCCCTAGTGTCTCCCCGTGGGGTGCCCCAGTGTTGTTTGTGAGGAAGAAGGATGGATCGATGCGGCTGTGCATCGATTATCGGGAACTCAACAAAGCTACGGTATGAAACAAGTACCCGTTACCGAGGATAGACGATTTGTTTAACCAGCTACAAGGGACGATGATGTTTTCCAAGATTGATCTTCGCTCAGGCTACCATCAATTAAAGATCAAGTCCGAGGACGTGCCGAAGTTTGCCTTCCGAACTCGATATGGTCACTACGAATTTCTAGTCATGCCCTTCGGCTTGACCAACGCTCCTGCCGTGTTCATGGATCTAATGAACCGGGTGTTTCGACCGTTCATAGACAAATTTGTCATCGTATTCATCGATGACATCCTTATATATTCGAAGAGAAAGGACGAGCATGTGGAACACTTGAAGACGGTGCTACAGACTCTGTGCGAACATCAACTCTATGCCAAGCAAAGCAAGTATGAGTTCTGGATGAACAGCATGACGTTCCTTGGACACGTTGTCTCAGCTGAAGGCGTCACGGTGGGCCCAAAGAAGATTGAAGCAATAGTCGAATGGAAGCGGCCTACCTCAGCAGGTGACATCCGAAGTTTCCTCGACTTAGCGGGCTACTACCGTAGTTTCGTGAAAGATTTTGCCAAATTGCGTCGCCTCCGACTCGCCTCACCCAGAAGGGAGTCGCATTCGAGTGGAATGACGCCTGCAAATGGAGCTTCCAAGAGTTGAAGAAACGGCTCATCTCAGCGCCGATCCTTGCACTTCCAGACGGGCCGGAAGGGTTTCAAATATTTAGCGATGCATCGCGGACGGGTTTGGGATGCGTGCTTATGCAAAGGGATAAGGTGATTTCGTTTACTTCGAGACAATTAAAGCAACACGAGAAAAATTATCCTACGTATGATCTGGAGTTAGCGGCCATTGTGTTCGCGTTGAAGCTATGGCGGCACTATCTTTATAGTGTAGCTTGCAGAATCTATACGGACTATAAGAGCCTCAAGTACATCTTCACTCAACGGAACCTGAACTCACGACAGCAGCGTTGGCTCGAACTCATTAAAGACTATGATTTAACTATCGAGTACACGTCGGGTAAGGGTAACGTCATAGCGGACGCTCTGAGTAGAATATTTGCAGGGTGCTTGTCTATCAATCGTAACATACAGCGAGACTTGGCAGAGATGGGTATCGAACTCCGAATCTGTTACCGTGGAGCACGATTGGCCCAATTGCACCTTGAGTCGAGCTTGCACAACAAAATAAATACCGTACAGGAGGACGACCCATTCCTGAAGAAGATGCGCGAGCTGATTTCGACGGGAAAGGCGACCGACTTTGCGGTAGACGATGGCGGAATGACGCGGATGAAGGGGAGGGTATGCGTGCCGGACCATGCTGAACTTAAAAAGAAGATTCTGACGGAGGCCCATTATGCGAAGTACTTGTTGCACCCCGTGAGTGCTAAAATGTATAAGGACCTGCACATGACCTTTTGGTGCACGGCATGAAGAAAGACGTAGCAACGTTTGTGTCACAGTGTATGGCTTGTCAACGGGTGAAGGCCGAGCATCAAAGACCAGGCGGGGAGCTACAGAACCTCGATATTCCAGTATGGAAGTGGAACGACATCTCTATGGATTTCATCATGGGCCTTCCGAAGACGTCGCGGGGGAATGATGCGATTTGGGTCATTGTCGATCGTTTGACCAAATCCGCTCATTTTATCGCTATTAAAGCTTCATGGAGCGTCGATCGGTTAGCTCAGATTTATCTCGACGAGATCGTCAGACTGTACGGGGTACCTGCCACAATTATTTCGGATAGAGATGGGCAATTCTTATCATGTTTTTAGACGAGTCTACAGGCGGCGCTGGGCACTAAGTTGAATCTTAGCTCCGTGCACCACCCACAAATCGATGGCCAGAGAGAAAGAGTGAATGTAACGCCCTAGTCCCAAAATACGTAGGACTAGGAACGTAGACATGCCAGCTGTATTTATATGAAGTATACTCCAATATATGGAAACCTCATATGAATATAGAAGCTGTAAAATGCAGTAGAACCATAACTAATCTCATCCACACAAAATAAATGAATAAAAGACATCATATAAAGATAATAAATTGTCTTGATACAATATGTTGGGCGGAGACAAATCCACTACCAATAAGTAAAGGAAAAATAGATAGAAAATGAAATAACTTTGGCGAGCGAAGCGAAGACGATCCAAGTGCAATCATCCTCGAGAAATAGCAATGAACACGGCTAGAGCTAAGACACCTGCGAAAGACAATAGCACACACCTGGAGAGATAACCAGGTCCTCAGAGGGACGTAACAAGACACATAATATTATGCCATATAAACTGAATAAATATTGCTCAAATAAATAAGTAAATCGAATTATAACATGTTCCAATACGCACCTACTGAACGAGCGTACCATCCCCCCAACCAAACAAGGACAGGAGATGGTAAAATAATTCACGGTAACGTATCTTCCCATGCTATGAATCCAATATGGTATCCGGACCCCAACAAGGTTCAATACCTTCTCATCGAAGTAGTAAGTCACATCTACAACCAAACAAGGACAAGATGTGACAAACTAGTCCGCGACAAGTTATTGTTCTAAGTCACGGTCAGATACAAGTACCCAAACCAAGAGTACTCGTACCTAACGGATAAAAGTACCTAACCGTTCTAAGTGAAATGTAGTTAAGAACAATCCTTCCTACGCATGGGCCCTGGCTAAATAGGATCGGCGTAGTCCCCTCTTGGGCACCGGAGGCCCCATCAGTAATCATGGGTCATCAATCCCGTATCTCCAGCGGAGAGTCCGGGTCACAAGGAAAGTGCATCGAAGCCCATACGCTAAGAAATTGTTCTCTCCGCCCAATGCCTACTGTGTTGTATCTACAACACAAACCACTATAACCGCTATGTCAAACTAGCATGCAACTTCTATTAGCGGCTATTCCTATCGCACGGCTTGTACGTACTGGTGGCCAGCCAATCATGCGCTTTCGTATTCTACATGCAACACACAACTTCGTGTTACAACGTGTCAAGGCCAATGAATGCAACACACAAGGTGGTCCCTTAAATCTAGGTTTAATTTGTAAGAAAAATAATACACAGCAGGAAACTGAACATTAAATTCTAACAGTTATGCTATGTATCCCAGTTTATTTTGCATAAAAAAAATAATGAACATGCATAAAATATGAGCTAAAATAATTAAACAGCAAATGGCAAGGTGTCTTGCCTGGTAGGTCGCCTGGAGTGCTGTGATGGTCAAGGTGGCATGAACTGCGACTTCGGTGTAACAACTATGCAAGGTGACCTCTGATGATGGCACGGACAGTTCCATCGGGTCCAGGACGGTCAATTTAATTAGGGTGGACGTAAGGTAGTCTCGAAATAGACAAGGAATAGGAATAATAGGACTGGATATGGACAAGAGAAAAATCAAAGAAATAATGGATAAATATTATATATATACGAGTTCTTAGAAAATATTTATAATACTAAAAATATTTTGGTAGAAAAATAGTTTTTAGTCAAATACTTGAATATAAATCATTTCAGGCAAAAAATACCCTAAGTTTGTCAAATTAGGATTTTTAGCTAAGAATCTATATTTGATTAATTATAAACATTTGAAAAATACTAGAAAATCTTCGTAGGGCAAAACTGTAATTTTGTCGAGATACAATTTATAGGTAAATTTTTTTTTTATATTTTAAAATAGATAGAAATAATATAATAATATATTTAAGGCTTTAACGCAAAATTTTAATATAAAATATAGCTTTTCTATATCATTTAATCTTTATAAAATTCTTCTATAGAAGCTTGTTAATAATAATAGAAGCTTCTATAGAAGCTTGTTAAAAAAAAAAAAAAAAAAAAAAAAAAAAAAAAAAAAAATATATATATATATATATATATATATATATATATATATATTTTTATATATATATATATATTTATATATATATATTTATATATATATATATATATATATATATATATATATATATATATATATATATATATATATATATATATATTATATATTATTATATATATATATATATATATATATATATATATATATATATATATATATATATATATATATATATATATATATATAAAATATATATATATATATATATATATATATATATATATATATATATATATAGGTCTATATATATATATATATAGGTCTTGAGAATATTAAATAAAGGTCCAAAATAATTTTAGCTAAAACACCGCTCAAAAACCAAGGACTAAGCCTAAAACCTGTGTTATGAACCCAGCCCCAAAAGTCGAATGGCCCACTTCTGCCATTCTTCTTCTTAAAAATTTCAAATAAAACAAAAGAAGGGGAGGGTCATTATAACAGAAATAATAATATAAAAAAATAATAAATAATAATAATAATAATAATAATAACGATAATAATAATAATAATAAATAAATAAATAATAAATGGTAAAATAAAATTTAACACCTGTTCTCCTTTTTCGTTTTACGAGACGGAGGAAGTAAAAAAAAACATTTACAAAGAGAGAGAGAGGGAAGAGTGAGGAAAGAGAGGAGTGAAGCGGCGGCGACTGGTTCGAGGAGTCGACGACGAACAGGCGCAGGGCGGTGGTGGCAAGTCGCAGGCGAGGGAAGAAGCAAGGGGAAACGGGAGGTCGGAAGAGGAGAGGGGGCGGACGGCGGAGCGACGAGCTCGGTGGTCCGGCCAAGGCCAGGCGGAGGTCGGGTCGCGGGCGGCTCCGGAGAAGGAGGAAGTCGAAGGAAGAGGAGGGCAGGTTCGTAGGCGGCAGGATGCGACCGAGACTACGGCGGTGGCGGCTCGCGAAGTTTTGCCGAGGCGGCGGTCACGCGCGGAGGGCGGGCGAAGGCGAAGGGAGAACGGCGACGAGAAAAGGGTTTCCGACGATTTCGATCGGGTGGCGGCGGTTCGAGAAGGAGAGGCCGGCGAGAGTTCGGTGAGAGGAGTTTGGGTGAGATCGGCGGAGAGCTCGCCGGGGTTCGAGAGCGCGGAGGAGGGAGCGGTGGCTGATCGGTGTCGCCACACGGGACAGAGACGGCAGAGGAGAAAGGCGGTCGTCGGTCGGTCGTAGGGCTATGGCGACGCGGGCTGAGGAGTGGTCAAGGTGGCGGAGTCTGGGAGGTCGGGTAAGGGCACGTGCGATGGCGGTAGCTCGGGAAGAGGACGGGGGTTTAGCGGCGGTCACGACACCGGCGGCCGGAGGCACGCCGCGGCAGCGATCTGTCCGGCAGAGGTGAGTCGGAGGGCTGCCGATCGGGACAGGGGCTGAGCGCGGAGGATGGTCGCGGACAACGGTCGCGGCGACGGAGCACTGTGCGACGGATCGTCGGGGACAGGCTGATGTCGGCCGGGAAAGGTAAGGGTTTCCTTTCTCCTCTTCTTTGTGGTGGGTGTTGTGGTTGGCCGTGAGTCGAGGAGGGTCGGCGGACTGACTGGGGTGGTGGTGACGGTGACGGGGTCTTGGCGGGGTTGGCAGGAGGTGGTGAAGGGTTGGTGGTCGATTGTGGTGGTTGGTCAGTGGTTGTGTGTATTCTGGATGGTGGCAGGGATGTGATGATGACGACGGAGATGGTGGTGGCAGCGGGTGGCTGTGGTCCGAGTGGAGTTTAGAGTTAGGATTAGGGCTAGGGTTTACTGTTGCGTGTCAGGGGTATGTCCGACACAACAGAGAGGCTCGGAAGAGGTGTCCTGCGAGACACGAAATTGTTTTGACGTCCAGGGTTGTCGGACGCAGGAAATCAATGTACTTGTACAAGAGAATAATAGTGGATGGGGTAGGGGACACGGACACGATGCACCAACTTGGGTTGTGGAGAATTTATGGATGATAAAAATATTGAGGGAGTACCTGCCTATTTATAGGATGTGGAAATTCTCAATTGGATAGGAACTAGGAATAGTTTAAGCCCAAAGTAGATAATTCGTAATTTAATTTAACTCAATTTAAACCCAAATCCAATTAAATCTATTTAAATTCCCTTAATTTAAAATCAAATCAATAAATCAAATTTCAATTATTAAATTATTTAAATAAATATATAAATTCAAATCAATATTTAAATCTCCACAATAAAATCAAAATATGCTTTCCAAAAATACTCATAATATTAATTTCAAAAATTGTATTTTTATTTAAAATAAACTAATAAATATTTATGAGCTATATGTATGCACAAATATTCTTTACATAAATATACCTTCTAATATATCATTTTATGGGAAAATACATTATAATTATAACTGCATAAATAAAAGGCTTTTCATAATTAAAACCATAAATTTGAAATGATAGCTAGAAATAATTATTACCTATATTATTTTGAAACCATAAAATAATAAAAATAATGTTTTTCAAAAATATGTACGCTCGCACATATTCGCACTCGTCGAGCAAATTCGAAAAAGAAATAAAAGTCGTGCGCGACGTATAATACGACTACGTGACGTGTATTACAAAAATTTTAAATCAGTACTAAATTTAATATATAAAAAAAAATAGTAGAAATTTTAGGGATTTTACATCCTACCCAACTTAAAAGAATTTCGTCCTCGAAATTAAGAATTTCGTAGGGGGTGAGAGGACAAAGGGGCGGGGTATCAATGGGGATCCAACGATGACAATGTTTTCACAAAATCATGTCGTAAGAAATCACGATCTAGATCGTAAAAAAACAATACGGTATGGTCACGGGTATTGAATGAAGGTCACGATTAAGAGAACGAAATAGATTCTCTTGAATTAAGCGGTTTTAGGGTCTTGATAGGGCCGAGTAGTTTGGGATGAAGATATAGCAACATTGAGTGGAAATGGTCATAGCCGATTGGAAGGTTAGAAGGAGTTCTAGTATGACGCTTTCGGCCTCCTAGAATAGGTGAGGGCGAAGCAATATAGAGTTCGAATGAGGCGTTTATCGAATACGAATACATGATTCAAGGACGATTGAATAACTTCAACAGGAGTTGCCAAGGCAGTCGTAGGTGGGACTCTAAAGGACAAGTTGAGCTATGTCCTATCCACATAGAATAATAGACAAAAGCGAACCAAGTGCACTCGGTTGATCAGACCATCAGGCACCGGTTCTGATTAGACCATATGTTAGTGGACATGCCCAAATAATATATGTCTTAAAACAAGCTTGACAAAAGAATAAGCTTACAAAAACTAGGCTACATTAGCATCATTAGTCAAGATGGTAAAAACATGGGCACGGAAGATTAAGATTGAAAGAAAGCAGAATGATTCTAAGTCATATCACGTATTGGTCTTTATACAGTCGTCCTATAGTCTCCTTGTCCAAGTTCTTGGTTGACTAGATGGGTTAAGGTCTTCTAAACTCTAGAATCTAAGTAGACCTGCTAAGATAGGTCGCAAGGACAAAGGGGTTGCTAGGTCATAAGGTATTCTACCCAACTTAAAAGGATTAAGCTAAGGGTGTTTGAGACATCTAACTAGTAGGGTCAATCTCTAGTAAGCACGAAGGGAAGATAAGAATAGGGATAGAAGGAAGCAAGCAAGATGCAATTGATGAGTCAAACGGTAGATAAAATCAAGAAAAGAGGTCAAGTATGTGGATGAGATCCTAGACTTCTAATCCTATACGCAGGCTTGCTTGGTACGGTAAAGTAACCAAACAATTTATCTTGACCTGCATGGGCCACCACAAAAACATGTAACGCCCCAGTCCCAAAATACGTAGGACTAGGAACGTAGACATGCCAGCTGTATTTATACGAAGTATACTCCAATATATGGAAATCTCATATGAATACATAAGCTGTAAAATGCAGTAGAACCATAACTAATCTCATCCACACAAAATAAATGAATAAAAGACATCATATAAAGATAATGAATTGTCTTGATACAATATGTTGGGCGGAGACAAATCCACTACCAACAAGTAAAGGAACAATACATGGAAAATGAAATGACTTTGGCGAGCAAAGCGAAGACGATCCAAGTACAATCATCCTCGAGAAATAGCAATGAACACGGCTAGAGCTAAGTCACCTGCGAAAGACAATAGCACACACCTGGAGAGATAACCAGGTCCTCAGAGGGACGTAACAAGACACATAATATCATGCCATATAAACTGAATAAATATTGCTCAAATAAATAAGTAAATCGAATTATAACATGTTCCAATACACATCTACAGAACGAGCGTACCATCCCCCCAACCAAACAAGGACAGGAGATGGTAAACTAATTCACGGTAACGTATCTTCCCATGCTATGAATCCAATATGGTATCCGGACCCCAACAAGGTTCAATACCTTCTCATCGAAGTAGTAAGTCACACCTACAACCAAACAAGGACAAGATGTGACAAACTAGTCTGCGACAAGTTATTGTTCCAAGTCACGGTCAGATACAAGTACCCAAACCAAAAGTACTCGTACCTAACGGATAAAGGTACCTAACCGTTCTAAGTGAAATATAGTTAAGAACAATCCTTCCTACGCATGGGTCCTGGCTAAATAGGATCGGCGTAGTCCCCTCTTGGGCACCAGAGGCCCCATCAGTAATCATGGGTCATCAACCCCGTATCTCCAGCGGAGAGTCCGGGTCACAAGGGAAGTGCATCGAAGCCCATACGCTAAGGAATTGTTCTCCCCGCCCAATGCCTACTGTGTTGTATCCACAACACAAACCACTATAACCGCTAAGTCAAACTAGCATGCAACTTCTATTAGCGGTTATTCCGATCGCACGGCTTGTACGTACTGGTGGCCAGCCAATCACGCGCTTCCGTGTTCTACATGCGACACACAACTTCGTGTTACAACGTGTCAAGGCCAATGAATGCAACACACAAGGTGGTCCCTAGGTTTAATTTGTAAGAAAAATAATACACAGCAGGAAACTGAACATTAAATTCTAACAGTTATGCTATGCATCCCAGTTTATTTTGCATAAAGAAAATAATGAACATGCATGAAATATGAGCTAAAATAATTAAACAGCAAATGGCAAGGTATCTTGCATGGTAGGTCGCCTGGTGTGCTGTGATGATCAAGGTGGCATGAACTGCGACTTCGGTGTAACAACTATGCAAGGTGACCTCTGATGATGGCACGGACAGTTCCATCGGGTCCAGGACGGTCAATTTAATTAGGGTGGACGTAAGGTAGTCTCGAAATGGACAAGGAATAGGAATAATAGGACTGGATATGGACAAGAAAAAAATCAAAGAAATAATGGATAAATATTATATATATACGAGTTCTTAGAAAATATTTATAATACTAAAAATATTTTGGTAGAAAAATAGTTTTTAGTCAAATACTTGAATATAAATCATTTCAGGCAAAAAATACCCTATGTTTGTCAAAGTAGGATTTTTAGCTAAGAATCTATATTTGATTAATTATAAACATTTGAAAAAATACTAGAAAATCTTCGTAGGGCAAAACTGTAATTTTGTCGAGATACAATTTATAGGTAATTTTTATTTTATTTTAAAATAGATAGAAATAATATAATAATATATTTAAGGCTTTAACGCAAAATTTTAATATAAAATATAGCTTTTCTATATCATTTAATCTTTATAAAATTCTTCTATAGAAGCTTGTTAATAATATATATATAGATATATATAGGTCTTGAGAATATTAAATAAAGGTCCAAAATAATTTTAGCTAAAACACCTCTCAAAAACCAAGGACTAAGCCTAAAACCTGTGTTATAAACCCAGCCCCAAAAGTCGAATGGCCCACTTCTGCCATTCTTCTTCTTAAAAATTTCAAATAAGACAAAAGAAAGGGAGGGTCATTATAACAAAAATAATAATATAAAAAAATAATAATAATAAAAATAATAATAATAAAATAATAATAATAAATAATAATAATAATAATAACGATAATAATAATAATAATAAATAAATAAATAATAAATGGTAAAATAAAATTTAACACCTGTTCTCCTTTCTCGTTTTACGAGAGGGAGGAAGTAAAAAAAACATTTACAAAGAGAGAGAGGGAAGAGGGAGGAAAGAGAGGAGTGAAGCGGCGGCGACTGGTTCGAGGAGTCGACGGTGAACAGGCGCCGGGCGGTGGTGGCAAGTTGCAGACGGGGGAAGAAGCAAGGGGAAACGGGAGGTCGGAAGAGGAGAGGGGGCGGACGGCGGAGCGACGAGCTCGGTGGTCCGGCCAAGGCGAGGCGGAGGTCGGGTCATGGGCGACTCTGGAGAAGGAGGAAGTCGAAGGAAGAGGAGGGCAGGTTCGTAGGCGGCGGGATACGGCCGAGACTACGGCGGTGGCGGCTCGCGGAGTTTCGCCGAGGCGGCGGTCATGCGCGGAGGGCGGGCGGAGGTGGAGGGAGAACGGCGACGAGAAAAGGGTTTCCGGCGATTTCGATCGGGTGGCGGCGGTTCGAGAAGGAGAGGCCGACGAGAGTTTGGTGAGAGGAGTTTGGGTGAGATCGGCGGAGAGCTCGTCGGGGTTCGAGAGCGCGGAGGAGGGCGCAGTGGCTGATCGGTGTCGCCACACGGGGCAGAGACGGCAGAGGAGAAAGGCGGCCGGCGGTCGGCCGTAGGGCAACGGCGACGCGGGCTGAGGAGCGGTCGAGGTGGCGGAGTCTGGGAGGTCGGGTCAGGGCGCGTGCAGTGGCGGTAGCTCGGGGAGAGGACGGGGGTTCAGCGGCGGTCACGGCACCAGCGACCGGAGGCACGCCGCGGCGGCGATCTATCCGGCAGAGGTGAGTCGGAGGGATGCCGATCGGGACAGGGGCTGAGCGCGGAGGATGGTCGCGGACAACGGTCGCGGCGCCGGAGCGCTGTGCGACGGATCGTCGGGGACAGGCGGATGTCGGCCGGGAAAGGTAAGGGTTTCCTTTCTCCTCCTCTTTGTGGTGGGTGTTGTGGTTGGCCGTGAGTCGAGGAGGGTCGGCGGACTGACTGGGGTGGTGGTGACGGTGACGGGGTCTTGGCGGGGTTGGCAGGAGGTGGTGAAGGGTTGGTGGTCAATTGTGGTGGTTGGTCAGTGGCAGTGTGTATTCTGGATGGTGGCGGGGATGTGATGATGACGACGGAGATGGTGGTGGCAGCGGGTGGCTGTGGTCCGAGTGGAGTTTAGAGTTAGGATTAGGGCTAGGGTTTACTGTTGCATGTCGGAGGTATGTCCGACACAACAGAGAGGCTCGGGAGAGGTGTCCTGCGAGACACAAAATTGTTTTGACGTCCGGGGTTGTCGGACGCAGGAAATCAATGTACTTGTACAAGAGAATAATAGTGGATGGGGTAGGAGACACGGACACGATGCACCAACTTGGGTTGTGGAGAATTTGTAGATGATAAAAATATTGAGGGAGTACCTGCCTATTTATAGGATGTGGAAATTCTCAATTGGATAGGAACTAGGAATAGTTTAAACCCAAAGTAGATAATCCGTAATTTAATTTAAATCAATTTAAACCCAAATCCAATCCAATCCAATTAAATCTATTTAAATTCCTTTAATTAAAATCAAATCAATAAATCAAATTTCAATTATTAAACTATTTAAATAAATATATAAATTCAAATCAATATTTAAATCTCCACAATAAATTCAAAATATGCTTTCCAAAAATACTAATAATATTAATTTCAAAAATTGTATTTTTATTTAAAATAAACTAATAAATATTTATGAGCTATATGTATGCACAAATATTCTTTACATAAATATACCTTCTAATATATCATTTTATGGGAAAATACATTATAATTATAACTGCATAAATAAAAGACTTTTCATAATTAAAACCATAAATTTGAAATGATAGCTAGAAATAATTATTACCTATATTATTTTGAAACCATAAAGTAATAAAAATAATGTTTTTCGAAAATATGTACGCTCGCACATGCTCGCACTCTTCGAGCAAATTCGAAAAAGAAATAAAAGTCGTGCGCGACGTATAATACGATTATGCGACGTATGTTACGAAAATTTTAAATCAGTACTAAATTTAATATAAAAAATAGTAGAAATTTAGGGGTTTTACAGTGAATCAGATCCTGGAGGATATGCTATGTCTGTGCGCGATAGATTTGAAGTCTAGTTGGGACACGCACTTGCCGCTCGCGGAATTCGCATACAACAACAGTTATCAATCGAGCATCCAAATGGCTCCCTACGAGGCACTTTACGGAAGGAAGTGCCGATCTCCGATTTGCGGGGATGAAGTCGGGGAGCGACAGGTGCTCGGGCCAGAACTAGTCGAACAAGCCATCGAGAAGGTCCGCATGATTCGAGATAGGCTCCGTATTGCTCAGAGTCGACAAAAGAGTTATGCAGATACTCGTCGACGACCGTTAGAGTTCTTGGTTGGGGACAATGTGTTTCTGAAGGTGACGCCGATGCGGGGCGTCATGCAATTCCGGGTAAAAGACAAGCTGAGTCCGAGATTCGTAGGGCCCTTCGAGATCCTCGAAAGAGTGGCGACCGTTGCTTACCGGATCGTGCTACCTCCTGTCCTGGCCGAAGTGCACGACGTCTTCTATGTCTCCCAACTTTGGAAGTACGTGCATGACCCAAGTCATGTGGTTTGTTTCGATCAGTTGGAGCTACGCGCCGATCTATCATACTCGGAGGAGCCCGTGCAAATTTTGGACCGTAAAGAAAAGATCCTGCGGAGCCGATCGATGTCCTTGGTTCGCGTACTCTGGCGCAACCATTCCGTCGAGGAGTAGACGTGGAAACTAGAGGCGGAGATGAAGGAGAAGTACCCTTCACTTTTCGTCGACGAAGGTCAGACCCTTGTTCTTAAGTTTCGGGACAAAACTTTTTCTTAGTGGTATATTATGTAGTGCCCCGCTTCCGTTGGGGCGAAGCACTATGTAATAGGCTTGTGCTAAGTTAGACATGGTCGGGAACATAGATGGCTAGTCTGACTCGACGACGAGTTTGGTATACAAAAACCATGGCATCAATAAAATCGATTTGGACGAGTGATATGAGTACCGTTCCAACTAATGGATCGACGACTGTTGGAATAAGTCCTAGATGCGGTAGGTGGCGTCTTGGCGAAGGAACTCTTAAGAGTGCGACGCAACCCGTCTGCCGTCGGTTTTATTGGTTTTCTTGGCTTTCTGAACGAATTGTTGCATGGATTTGATAGTGTGCTTTCGCGTCGATTTCTGAATGCGTCTTTGGGAATTTCGAAGGAAGGATTGAAGGAAGGGTTCTAATTCGATGCTCGTGCCATTGCAGGAGTTCGTGTAACTGACGCTTGACCGTCGTGAAGCATTCTCCTACTCTCGGTACAAATCTCCTTAGGTGGGTGGTTCTTCGGCCCCTTCTTTTCTACTCCTTCCCGCCAACTAAATTCTTAAAGTTCAACGTTCAAATCGATGATTCTAACGGGATGTATGCTTGCCACTAAGATCAAGAGCTCGGGATAATATATCAACCTAGAGAAGTTAACTCCGAATTTATAAGTTCACACTAAGTAGAGAAAAGATAAAGTTCTAAGAAAGAGATAGAATATATCTTATGCCATGCAAAACACAACTATGAAAACCTTGGTGGTGGTACATCATGCCTCGGAGAATTTGGTGCCTACGGGATGCTAAATCAGAACGTACGGTTTCGGAGGAAAGGACCCTTGCACGGGTAGGAATGATTATGTGATTTGATAATGGTTACGCTATGCATTTTACTTCATACATATTAAACTGTTCGTACATTCGCATGGTCAAGGACGACTTGTACACAAGGTAAGATTTCCTCGAGACGGTACCCGGGGCCCTTGGGACCGAATCGGCCTAGGAGAAAATTATGGAAATCGTGCTTCGGTACGAGGCATTGCGAGATCTCCAGTTAGGCTCGCTACCTGGACTGGAGGGCGCGTCGCAAGGTTACGTAATCGTCCTTCATGGTGTCGGTATCACCAATGACCGCATATAGGATAGACTGCATGCTCACCTATTGTCTTGTGCAGGTGGTAAGTATCATGTATATTTTGTGCAGAAAAGGAGCACGGCCGTGGTAAGAATGCCTTTAAATTGGTTATGTGTTATCATTTAAAATGTGCCTTCGATATGAACTACAATTCATATAGTTTTAAATAGAAAGATCACTTCGTATGCTAGAATCCTTAATAAGCAGTGCCGGTTTAGACGAGTGGGTTCGTCCCATCCACTATCAAGTGTGCTAACCCCCAACTCCCCAGGTAACGAGCGTGCTGCGGGAGCTCGAGACTAGACCTGAAGCTGAAGAATGGGAGGCGGCACGAAGCTCTCCTATTTTGAAGTATTTTGAAGCCCTAACTCAGATCGAAGGCTTTGTTCAAATGTATAAAGGGACGTGAATGTATAGGAACGACAAGGATTATTTCAGGGCAAGCTTGTCGAGAGTTTTTCTTTTGTATTTCAAAGATGTAGCCGCAATGGCATATGTAATGTAAAAATGACCTTGCACATACTTTGCAAGCTTATGAATGAAAAGCTAAAATTTCTTCCTATGCTATGTCTTCAACTCTCTGCACTGTTTAATTTCAACGCGTCAAGTAAAAAGGAATTTCCAATTGCACATCCTTGCCTTGTGCAAGTCCATTAAAGACTTGCACGGCATCACGTCCCGACCCGTAGGGATCGATTTATATCGAGTCAAGGCGATGGCGACCGATTCGGCGAGTCGGGGCGTGACAAGTTGGTATCAGAGCTCAGTTCACACCTCGGACCTTTCAAAATACTTTCTTTTAGATGATGCCGTTGCGATTTTTCAAAAAACTATGCTTTTCGACATATGCGGCCTGAAATAATCGTTCCATACATATAAGCCCGTAGATATTTTTAGAATACTAACGGGTTTGCTCAATTTTGTAGGTATGCCGGAAGGACTGGGTGTCCCTGCTGTTAACGCCACATTGATTAGCACGGATAGCACCGAAGGCGCGACTACTACGCCTCATGGAACTCCAACAATGCCAGTCAGAGACGCAGCAACGACAGCTGCAGGAATAGATCCAGGCCCAAGTCAGCGCCCAACAAAAGCAAATGGAGGCCCTGACCCGGATCGTGAGCACCATAGCGACGCAACAGAACTCGACGACCGTCATGTCCGAGGAAGAAGTGCAACCCGTACGGACTAGTTACCGGTTAGCGACGGATATTTCCAGCTCCATTTGTATTAATCTACTGTACGACATGGTGATCAGGACATAGTCCCTGCAGCCATTCGACTGGCGAGGCAGAAACTATGTAGTCGTAGATAAAGTTGACTATCCTCCGACCCTCATCCCTCGACAATGATGATACGACAACCTATCGCTATATCTTATATAGTAGTAGATGATGTCTTAGTATTACATTATGTGAGTTCATCTTGATTCTGTTACATTCTTCAGATACTAGATACGATAAGAACATATACTACACCATATGTACAGAACATAGATGATTCACACTAATATATGCTAGAATGAATCTTGGCTTGTGTTCTGAGCCATCCTGTTCTGATCAAGCATCTTCTTTCTTATCTCCTCCACTATGGTTCTGAACCCATCTACACCTCCCTACTTCCCTTCTTTTTATTTGAATCTCTCAGCCACATATGATATCCAGCTCAAGTGTAGAGTCGGGGAAGAAGAAGGGGGCAGGAAGAGGAGGGGAAAGCAGCACAGCCGGCGGCATGACCCGAAGGAAGTACAGAGTTTTTCTTCAACAGCCGTAGGAGAACTATAAGGATATATCTTTTCACAACATGTCATCTTGTCAAAAACCCTTCTTGTGAATATCATGTTACCGCGGTGTCGGAAGACTAACATGTCATAAGTTTTTATGCCGTGTGTTTTGACAAAATCTTCCCAACTCTTTCCTCCTATGTAGTAATCTTGCATTATTACATAGCAGGAAAGAGTTTGGAGGATTATGTCAAAATATACGGCTTAGAAAATTATGACATGTTAGTCTTCCGACACCGCGGTAACATGGTTGTCACATTAAGGGTCTTTGACAAGGTGATATATTGTGAAAAGATATATCCTTATAGTTCTCCTACGTATGTTGAAGAAAACCTCTGTACTTCCTCTGGGTCATGTCGCCGGCTGTGCTGCTTCCCCCTCCTCTTCCTGTCCACTTCTTCTCTTCCGACTCTACACTTGAGCTGGATATCATATGTGGCTGAGAGAGTCAAATAAAAAGAAGGGAAGTAGGGAGGAGCAGATGGGTTCAGAGCCATGGTAGAGGAGAGAAGAAGAAAATGCTTGATTAAAATGGATGGCTCAGAACACAAGCCAAGATTCATTCTAGCATACATTAGTATGAATTATCTATATTTTGTACATATGGTATAGTATATATTCTTATCGTATCTAGTATCTGAAGAACGTAACATAATCAAGAAATCCAACACTAATATATGCTAGAATGAATCTTGGGTTGTGTTCTGAGCCATTCGTTCCCATACTTGGCAATTAAGCCATTCGACTGGCGAGGCAAAAACTATGTAGCCGTAGATAAAGTTGACTGTCCTCCGACCCTCATCCCTCGGCAATGATGATACGACAACCTATCACTATATCTTATATAGTAGTAGATGATGTCTTAGTATTACATTAGTGAGTTCATCTTTATTCTGTTACGTCCTTCATATACTAGATACGATAAGAACATATACTACACCATATGTACAGAACATAGATGATTCACACTAATGTATGCTAGAATAATTTTAGGTTGTGTTCTGAGCCATTCGTTCTCATACTTGGCAATTAAGCATGTGAAATAGAACTGATTATGTTTAGTTTGTCTTACGATACAGATTTTCATATCCAAATTGAAATGGATCGTTACTTCGTTGATCGTACATAGATGTACTAGCGGATCAACCTCCTGGACCGTAGGTACTTATAAATATTGACCGTATCGGATTAGTATCGATCTATCATTTTGGTATGGGCCATATCGGTTGGTATTGGTCTTAGCGAATTGGTATCGTCCTATCCGATATGTATCGGCCGTATAGCTAGGATTCATATTGGCCTTATCGATTTGGTATCGGTCATATCCGATAGGTATCGGCCGTGTTGGATTAGAATAGACCATTTCGGATTAGTATCGTGGAAGGTTTAGCAACAACTGTACTTGGATTTTTCTCTTCTAGAGCTAGATTACCGAGTCACGAGAGCGTAACTGGCCAGTTACAGAACATACATACTTTCTTTTCAATCTCGTTTTTCCTGATGGAAAAGGAAGCATGTATGTTACTGTAACTGGCCAATCACGATCTTGTGATTCTCTTGCAATGGTATTCTAGCTCGAGAGGAGAGAAATCCAAGTACAGTTGTTACTAAACCTTCCACGATACTAATCCGAAATGGTCTATACTAATCCAACACGGCCGATACCTATCAGATATGACCAATACCAAATCGATAAGGCCAATATGAATCCTAGCTATTCGGCGGATACATGTACATATCGGATATAGGACGATACCAATTTGTTAAGGCCAATACTAATATGATACGTCCTATACCAAACCGATAGACCGATACTAATCTGATACACTAGATACTAAGTACATCCGGCCTATACCAGCGGATCCACCAATTACTGCACGATAGGCTCAACGACTCCAGTTACATCCGATTATTGGTGAGTACATGATTACATAGTAATTCTGTTAGTCTTGTGATACCGATTTTTACTCTCTTATGCTACCAACGTCACAACTTTTCTAGTGCTGCTCCCTCTATTGATGATGAACGCAAAAAACCAACGTCACAACTTTTATAATTTAAGTAAATTTCTTTACCCTATATAAAATTTTTGTTGTCAGAAAGATGGCTCTTAGGACTCGTCGAGGTGGTGCTGCTAGTCGAGGAAGGGGTCGAGGCAAGAAACCCTTGGAGGTCGACACGGAGGAAGTCTCCGTCGTCAAACAAGAGCCGGTGACTGTTAAGGAGAAGGTGTTACCAAAGGTCGAGGCCAAGAAAGAACCGATGACCATCAGGGAAGAGATTGCTCCCAAGCTTGAAGTTAAGGAGGAGCCACCGTCAGAGAGTAGTAGCATCGGGACCGACCCTCCTGTCCCTACAGAAGACCTCAACCAGATTGAGCCTTCGTATGCAAAGTGGCTGATAGAATGGTACATGCCTCAACGCAACAATGATCCCTGGCTGTGAGGATTCATCGTCTGACTTGTGGTCTTTGTTGAGGCCAAAGTCGATTTTCCTATGTGTTTTGGAATATTTGTTGAAATTTTGAAATATTTGTGCTATGATCGAATTATAACGACGGATATTAGGTTACTCTTCTGGATAATTGATGTCTATTTTATATTAATTTGGTTTGGTCTATATGATTCTTGGATAATTGGTGTGCATTAAATTTGTATGTGCATATTTGATCTATGTGATTCTGGGATAATTGGTGTGCATTATATATTTGGTCTATGTGATTGTTGGATAATTGGTGTGCATTATATATTTGTTTGGTTTATGCATATTTTTGCGAACAAGAAAAGCGCTGTAATTTTTTTCAAAATATTCTCAGTTAGCGACATACTTGTGACCGTTGCGCGACGGATATTACCAGTTTTTGACTACTTGTCGACGGCTAATCCGTCGCTAACTGGAGATTTGGAAATGTTTCCAGGTAGCGACGGATGGTCGACGGAATATCCGTCGGCATGGCATATAGTTCGACGGAATAGCGACGACCTTTCCGTCGCCCTTGTTCTGTAAATACCAAGAATTTCCAGAACATGGTCGATGGATAATCCGTCTGTATTCCGTCGACAGATATCGACGGAATAGCAATGACTGTTCCGTCGCCACCGTGCTGGAAATGACAAGAATTTCCAGAACTAATCGACGGATTTTCCGTCAGAAAACCGTCGCTAATCTGTCCTTTGTTATCGGAGGCGTCGACGGATTAGCGACGGCATGATACACTCTGATACGCTATTACGACGAGTTACCGACGGAACTTTACGTCGCTACTGTCTACACAGTTCAGTACTTAATACTTGAAATGGATGATAGTCCATCGAAAAGTCATCGCTAATGCTTCGTATTGTTAAGTCGACAAAACGTCGCTATTCCGTCGCATGATGACTACGTAGCGACGGACAGTTATTAGCGAGGAGCTGATTGCCGATGGATGTTTTTGGCCAAAACCCGTCAGTGATCGGTCACTAATGGAAAGTCCCATCGGATTGGCGACGGATATGGCCGTCGCTAAATCGATAAATTTTGGTAGTAGAATACGTCATGTACCTCACATAATGACGACGGAAGAGCGAGATGATAGGACACATCACCTGCTCGCTCAAGAATATCAAACGGTCCTATATATCCAGGACTAAGTTGTCCCCGCACGTCGAATCGAATGAAGCCACGGGTAGGCGAGATCTTAAGGAATACGTGGTCGCCGTTAGAAAACTCAAGTGGACGCTGATAAGAATCGGCCCAATGGCGCTGACGATCTTGTGCAACTCGAAGATGATCTCTAACTTGTCTGACCACCTTGATAGTCTACGTAACCATCTCTGGACCAAGCATCTGCCTTTCGCCTATATCATCCTAGGCTAAAGGGGATCTGCACTTTCTGCCATACAGTACCTCAAATAGTGCCATCTGGATACTGGCCTAGAAACTGCTATTGTAGGAGAACTCTACTAGATGTAGGTGATCTTCTCACGAACCATCGAAGTCAAGTGTACTAGATCATAACATATCTTCGTAAGTTTGAATCGTACGTTCTGACTGACCATCTGTCTGCGGATGATAAAATAAACTAAACTTGAGATGAGTCCCCAAACTCTTTTGAAGACTCTGCCAAAAGTGCGACGTAAATCTTGAATCTCTGTCTGATATGATATTGACTGGCACTCTATACAATCTGACTATCTGTCTGAGATACATCTTTGCTAGCTAATCCGTCGACTGACCAATCCTGAAAGGGAGAAAATGAGCCACCTTGGTGAGTCTGTCAACTATAGCCCAAATAGCATCTCTCCCAGCCGGAGATTTAGGTAACCCAGTTACAAAATCCATGGTAATATGCTCCTATTTCCATTCTGGGATCGGTAAAGGTTGAAGAAGTCCAGCTGGTCTCTGATGTTCAGCTTTAACTTGTTGGCAAACTAAATGACGAGAGACAGACCGAGCTATCTCCCTCTTCATGCCATTCTACTAGAAATGCTGACGGATATTATGATACATCTTTGTACCACCGGAATGAATTGAATACTATGAACTGTAAGCTTCTGCCATGATCTCTTGCCTGATATCACCACTGGGTACACAAATACGCCTTTCATGTCAAAGTGTACCATCTTCGTGAATGTATAACTCTGCTCTTCTTTCTGTTTTACATTCTGCCCTAAGCCGTTGAAGTTTAGAATTCGTTGACTGAGCTATCTTAATCCTCTCAACTATACTGGACTGAACTTGCATACTGGCCATCAATGACACACTGGTAGAAAGAACTATATCTATTCCCATATTCTAAAAATCTGCTAATAACTCTGGCTGTGCTGTTAAAAAATAAGCTCCAGCTCTTCTACTCAACGCAGCTGCAACAACGTTGGCCTTCCCAGGATGATACTGCAGTTTGATGTCATAATCCACCAGCAACTTTAGCCATCTTCTCTGATGCATGTTAAGATCCTTCTAAGTAAACACATATTTAAGATTCTTGTGGTCGATAAAAATCTCTACCCGATCTTCATACAAGTAATGCCTCCACAACTTAAGTGCAAAAATTATTGCTGCTAACTCCAAGTTATGGGTTGGGTAATTTCTCTCATGATCACGAAATTGACATGACGCATAAGCTACTACCTTTCCATGCTGCATCAAGACGAATCCCAATCCTCTGCCTGAAGCATCACAATAAACTAAAAATCCTCCAGTATCATCTGGAAGCATGAGAATGGGTGTCGTCATCAATCCTTGCTTCAACTTCTTAAATGAATTCCGACACTCTGTTGTCCAAGTAAACTGCACATCCTTGCGGGTCAACTGCTTCAAAGGCGCTGAAATTCGAGCAAAATCTGATACAAATCGTCAGTAATAGCCGACCAATCCTAGAAAACTGTGAACTTCTGCGACGGTGCTAGGTACTGGCCATATCTCTATAGCCACTATCTTCTGGGGGTCGACTTCCACTCCACCTCTGGTGATGATATGACCTAAGTACGAAATACGATCGAGCCAAAATTTGTACTTACTGAACTTCACGTACAACTGGTGCGCTTTGGGAATCTGAAGGACTACTCGAAGATGTTGCTCATGCTCTGCTTCACTCTTGCTATAGACTAAGATGTCGTCTATAAACACTATCACGAACTGATCCAAATAAGGCATGAATATACGATTCATGAGATCCATGAATACTGCTGGTGCATTGGTCGCTCCGAATGGCATAACGAGAAACTCCCAATGTCCATATCTAGATCTGAATGCCATCTTCGGGATATCTTGCTCTCTGACTCTGATCAGATGGTACCCCGACCGTAAGTCAATCTTCAAGAATACTGCCGCTCCACTGAGTTGATCGAATATGTCATCTATCCTTAGTAGAGGATATCTGTTTTTGATTGTTACAGGATTTAAGGTACGATAATCAACACATAATCTTGACGTACCATCCTTCTTCTTCACAAGAAGCATCGAGGCTTCCCAAGGTGATCCGCTAGAACGAATGAATCCCTTGGTTCTAAGTTTTTCAATCATCTTGTATAGGATCTCCAATTCTGATGGTGCCATTCTGTAAACTCTCTCTGACACTGGTGCTGTCCCTGGAATCAAATCAATGGTGAACTCTATCTCTCTCTCTGGTGGCATACTTGGAAGCTCTTCGAAAAATACGTTAAGAAATTCTTCTAATACTCTGGTAAACTGAACTGCTGCTGCTACCGCTATCCGCAAGACTGGTGGAGAAGGTTCTACTTCACCTCTGGAAAATAAAAACTCTGATGGAACTGAGAATTTCCAGGACCCTTTCTTCGGTGTGCATATTGATCGATAGAAAGTTAAACAAATTTAATACGTGTTCTAACCCTTCATAGGCAAAAACTAGGGTTCACGAATTATACCTGCAGTGGAAAGAAGACAAGTAGTTCCTGACAATCTTGAGTGGACGACCCCAATATCTTCTGCACGTATTCCTTCCTCAAGTTGGACGTCGTGTGGGCGACGATCTCCCAAACTTTTTTGCTTCTTGGCAGCCCCCTCTCTTTCTCTCCTTACGTGAATCACGAATTTAGAGAAAGCTTCAGATTTTTGATCAGTAATATGGTGGCCAGAGAATAGAGGATATATATAGGCTACGACAGGGACCATGAGGAAAAATTAGGGATAGGCCTCCTAACGGATCTGGATATCCTGTGTTCAGTCCGAACACACAATACATGCCTATTAACAATAGCTCGGTCTACTAATGAGCTATTGTTGCACTACCTTCCTAATCCCAAATTATGTTTGTGGGCTTCTTTTATTCTATGCTCGTTTGGCTCCCCATGTTAAGATATCGAATGTCCGTCGATCAAATTAAGTTACTGACAACTATATTGATTCGACATCTTTTATCCTTAAGTAGTACCGCTCAACTTTATTTGTCATGTCGGATATAATCAACCTGCAGGGTTTACATGACAATCCTTATGAGCTCCTTAAGGGGACATCATAAACCCGATGTATCGAGACATGGATTCCATTTATAATCAACAATCCATCATACATACAATGTTATTACCCAATTCATAGAGGTTTTTGACCCATAATGAATCTCACTCTTTCATGAGTCAAAGTAATGCACACTGCATATACATGTCTGTTATTATATCCGGATTAAGAGCACAAGCATCCATAATAACAGAGGTGTTTGTTCACTTATGTAGTCAGTACAAAGAGAACAACCTCAAGTGGTCCTGTTCAATACACACAAAGTGTACTAGTATAAACCTATAGTCAAGATAGGCTAATACCAGATTACACTACAACCTTTCCAATAGATTGTCCAAATCCATCTAGGTTGTGAACTATTTATATACTCCATAGGGAACTGATAATAAGATCTTCTGTGTGACACCACACACCATATTATCTACAATATAGAATATCAGAAATTTGTATTAACACTTGCAACAAATATAATATGCAAACATTTGCCCATATGATTCTCATTCAAAATTTAAGGAAATAAGGTTACTACAAAAGTGATACTTTTAGTATATAACCCTAACAATCTCCCACTTATACTTAATGCATTGCTTTTCAGTATACTGTTACAAATCTCCTACTTATAGTTAAAGCCAGGCTGCTAGACATTTGACTCACATTCTCTCAACATGACTATCAAAAGCCTTAGCTGGTAAGCTCTTTATAAAGGGATCAACTAGGTTGTCGGCTGATGCTATCTTGATCATAGCAACTTTTTCTTTCTTTACGAAATCTCGTATCAGGTGGTACTTGCGCTCAATGTGTTTACCTGTCTTATGGGCCCGTGGTTCCTTTGAGTTTGTAACTGCACCACTATTATCACAATAAAGTGTAATAGACTTAGGTAAACTAAGTACCACATCCAAGTCCAACAGAAAGTTTCTGAGCTAAACCGCTTCTTTGGCTGCCTCAGAGGCTGCCACATACTCGGCTTCCATGGTGGAATCAGCAATACATTTTTGCTTGATATTCCTTCACACAATGGCTTCACCTCCCAAAGTAAACACATAACCTGAGGTAGATTTCCTGGAATTTTTATCTGACTAAAAATCTGAGTCTGTATTCCCCAAGGGAACTAAACTATCTATCTGGTAAACTAGCATATACTCTTTAGTCCTTTTCAGGTACTTAAAAATATGCTTTACGGCAGTCCAGTGCTCTTGTCCTGGGTTAGACTGATATCTATTGACCATGCCTACGACAAAGCAGATGTCTGGTCTCTTACATAGCATTGCATACATTAAGCTTCCTACTGCTGAAGCATAAGGAACTGCTTTCATGTTCTCTATCTCTTTAGTGTCCTCGGACACTGCTCCTTTGATAGAGCAATTCTATGTCTAAAAGGTAAGAAACCTTTCTTAGAATTTTGTATACTAAAACGAGTTAGTACAATATCGATATAGGAAGCTTGGGATAAGCCCAACATCCTTTTCTTGCGATCTCGTAGAACTTTGATCCCAAGGATGTGACCTACTTCTCCCAAGTCCTTCATATCAAATTGTTTGGATAACCATACCCTTACATCAGATAACACCTTCACATTGTTTCCAATGAGCAAGATGTCATCCTCATAAAGTACTAGGAACACCACCATGTTTTCGTCACACTTTCTGTATACACTTGATTCATCCTGACATTGATCAAATCTATAGGATTTTATCACCTGATCAAAACATATGTTCCAAGATCTGGAAGCTTTCTTAAGTCCATAAATGGACTTCTTGAGCTTACAAACAAGATGCTCTTGGCCCTTTTCAATGAACCCGTCTGGTTACTTCATATATATGTCTTCTTCAAGACTTCCATCAAGGAAAGTTGTCTTGACATCCATTTGCCAAATCTCATAATCGAGATGAGCTACAATAGATAAAAGAATCCGGATAGACTTAAACATGGCTACTGGAGAAAAGGTTTCCTCATAATCAATACCCTCTATTTGAGTAAAACCTTTTGCTACAAGCCGAGCTTTAAAGATTTCAACCTTTCATTCTGATCCTCTTTTTCTCTTATAGACCCACTTGCATCTAAAGGCTTTTACACCAACGGGTGGTTCTACAAGCTCCCAGACTTGATTAGAATCCATAGATTCTATTTCAGATATCATTGCTTTTTGCCAAGACTCTGCATCTTTATCTTGGAGTGCTTCATTGTAGGTACAAGGATCATAATCTTGTTCCTCAGGGACGAAGTTTGACGACTCTCCCATGAACATATATCTATCAGGTTGTATCATAACCCTCCCACTACGATGAGGCACTATCGGTTGTGGTGTAACATTTGTGACACGTTGTGTAGTTATTTGTGGTTCATCCTTTTGTACTGTTGGTACTGAAGTACTTGGTGTCTCACCTCTCAGTTCTTCTAGAACAACTCTACTTGTGGGTTTATGGTTCATCACATAGTCTTCCTCTAAGAATCGGGCATTGGTGCTAACAATGACTTTCTGATCCTTAGGACTATAAAATAAACCTCATTTCGTTCCTCTTGGATAGCCTACAAACAAGCGTACTTCTGTACGAGATTCTAACTTATCTGCTTTTCCATTCAGCACATGTGCTGGACTACCCCAAATACGAACATGTTTCAAGCTAGGCTTACGTCCAATCCATAGCTCTGTGTGAGTAAGAGGTACTGACTTAGAAGGAACCAAGTTCAAAATATAAGTTACAGTCTCTAAGGCATATCCCCAAAATGAATCTGGTAAATCCGAATAACTCATCATTGATCTAACCATCTCCATAAGAGTTCTATTCCTTCTTTCGGCTACACCATTCTGCTGGGACGTTCCAGATGCAGTTGTCAAGACCCGTTACCCGAATTGTTGGGCCGGACCGAGTCATGTCCAGCCTGTGCTTGAGATAAAACACAGTAAGCTATTCTAGAAATAATAAGATAAGACTAAATGTGCTAACAGTTCTATAAGTGAATAAAAGTCATAAATGCTCCAAACACAAAAGTCGCCTCATAATAGTAAAATGTCCAAGTACAAGTCTGAAATATAAAACTGGATACATGTCCAGTTACAAAATACGTAGTCTAATACATGACTACACTCAAAAGTCTAAAGCAAAAAGACAACTAGGCGAGGTTCCCCGCAGGAACATCCTCGTAAAGAAAAGCCGGGTCCTCGGCAGTATCACCATAATATGAGTCGCAGAGTAACTCCTCCTCAGTAAGGACACCTACAACGTTATCCTGTCAGAACGGGAGCAAGTACTGAATCTAACAAACTAGCATATGAAACATGGAAATGAACATAAGAGAAAATAAATGGAAACATGGCATCACATAATCTATCATGGCAAGGATACATATGTCATAGAGACAGATGTATATGTAATATTTAAAACTGTAGCAGGTATGTGATCGTCAATAGGTGTACAATGCGCAGGGGCACATAATGAAATGTACTTTCGTACAAGTGTAAAGGAGATAGATGTACATACGCACAAATACAGCTTTGAGATAAAGGCCTACGGCGCAGTAACATATAAAATGAAACTTTGCTCGGTACTGTAGAGGGGGTATGATCACGTACTCAACTATCAGTTTTCCTATAACCCATATTCTAATCATGTGAGAGATACATAAAGACTGTTCTAAGCATGGTAGTAACTGAAAGTACAACATGTGAAGATTTAACTTGCTACCCCAAGGATCAGCATTTAACATGGTTGGATTTGTAGTTCATTTATGTAACAGTATGTAAAGTTTGTAGAAAGTACGTGCCTATAGCAAAGCAAGCTGCGATAAAAGTGCTATAGATGTCTGGTAACTCGTCACTGTAGAAATAAATAAATAAACTTAGTTTTTACACTAAGCTAAAATGCTAAGACACTAATTGGTGAAACACGACTTGTGACTGGGCACCTAGCCAAAATGATGACTTTAGCATAGGAGACCAATGTAGGGTGACACACTACTTTACTAAATTTCTAGGGTCTTTACGCTAGTGAGGGGTGAGGTTCAATACCACTAAAGCACAAAAAATTGCAAGTCGTAATTATTCAATAAATAAATCAAATGAACATTGTGTTCCAACAATTTTTGAGATAGCCAAAAAGCTTAATTTTATATAAAATAAAGTACCAAAATGATCATTGTTAATTATAGAAATTTATTATAATTTTTTTGGAATTTATTAACCAGTACAAGTATTTTATAAAAATCAGTTTTCCTAAGTATACAGAAGATGAGTTTTGGTTTTATATGCCAAACTAGTGGCAAAACTGTAAATTAAATACTATAAAAATTATACTAAATTAGCTAAATTAACATAATATCTAAATACTATTTTTTCCAGAATTTTAACGGCAATTAAAGTATATTTAGAAATTCAAAAACAGCATTGCACACAATCTGAAATTAAATAATTAATTATCTGCGTATTTTGTCCATGTACATAGTTTGAACCAAAGTTCAAGTACAGGACCCAAGGCCATGAATCAAGTCCAATATGACTTGTACAGGTCTTGAATATGTGAAAACACATTTGGGCCCAAAAACCCATGCTAGGCTTGGACACCAAATGGTTGCAGTAATTTAAATGTACAAAAATACAAAGACATAAAAATACATGATAAATACTAATATTTTAATAAGGCAAAATTATACATAATGGATATATACATACATATGTTAAAAATACATATATATATAAAATTTACTAAATATAAAATATATATATATATATATATATATAATATATATAATATTATATATATATATATATATATATATATATATA
>JANAVB010001627.1:0-20203 GCA_029216955.1 Iris pallida | reverse complement strand
TTTGGCCCGAAATTATCGTTTTGCCCATGTGTCCAAATTAGACTTTTGGACAGGCTATCCTAGCTGATTGACCATTCTGGACACGTTGGTGATATTTATTTTATCATCCGACAACATCTGTAGGTTTTTACCCTATTATTATAATCTTTCTTCTTTTGTGGTATTTTGAGTTCCATCGATTCCGGTGATTTTACAATCACTGAAATTGATGTGTTGACCTTGTAGATGTTTGTAGAGACTAGCTTTGACCCAGTTTACCATGGTTGACTGCTTTGACTGAACGTCGAAGTAGAGTCAATATTTGACCTAGGTTAGACTAGTTTGACCTTGGTTGACCAGTTGACCAAAAGTCAACTGTAAGTCAACCATTGACCCAATTTGACCTAGTTTGACTTGGTTTGACTTTTTGTGACCTAGTTTGACTTAGTTGACTGAGTCTGACATAGATTACGTAGCTTATACTATAGAATCAAGCCTAACACTGTTGAACCCTAACTAGCTTATATATATCTTATCTTTAGGTCTGTAGCATCACTCTGAGCATCGACCCCATTTGACAGCTCAGGACCGCAGGCGAGTACATTCACTGATAGTTTTCATTGTCTTGATATTTGCTATATCCGATTCAGTCGTAGTGTCTTACTTGATTCTCAGACACGATAGTTCACGGACTAGTATAGTCGGATTCCCGTCATGAGATGTCATTCCTGGATTTTTTGGAATACTGGTACTTGCTCGATTGTTCTTGTACTTGTATTGACACCGATTCCTGAGAAGGAGTAGCTACCTTCTTAAGGAATCTCGTGCCATGACGTGCTATGTCTGGATCCGTATACTACTCGGGGATGGGGAATATTATAGATAGTGTGATCAATGCCCACCTTGAGTTACTACTTGTATCATAGCTATACCCTCACCTCACGATGGGTATAGCCTGACCTGTGCTACTACTTGCTCCATAGCTTACCATCCCGGCCGGGCCGAGTCCACGTACTTGTAGCCGGTCGGCTGGAAGCCTGATTCTTGACCCATACCGATCACATTAGGCTATAATATTCGAGGCACATTTTATATTTACTTTATCTTATCATATATCCTGTTCTGTTCTATATTCAGTACTTTTTCACCATGCTATGATATTCAGATTACTCACATGTTCTACATGCCATTATATTGTACCTTGATTGGAGACTAAGCTCTGTTCGGGAGAAGAGTTACAACCCCAGTCCTTGTTTGGTTTAAGGGTTGTAACTCAGCTTCCGAACGGTTCCCAAGTCTTCATATATCTTTGTCTTGTAGTTCATTATACTGTCTCTTATAGAATTTGTCAATTCACATGGAACTGCTGTTAGTTTTTGTACTTGCTCATTTTTCTGACAGGATACCGTTGATAATATTTTAGGAATTGTTATAACATTAGTGGACTTCATGATGTTGCTAGCTGAGGTGGATCTCACTATTCTTCTATGTGAGTTGCCTGGTAGTTATTCTTAGTTCGTCTTGTTTTTCCTTCTTTATTTCCTGTCTTATGTTTCCTTCTAGTAGTTTCTAGTTGCTCTGTGCTTTAGTTATCTTCTTGTCTTATCATCCCTAGCTATTTGTGATGTGACTAGAGTATATTTATAGTTATAGGCCTTCTAGACGTAGTGTATATTTATTGGGTACTAGACAGCGTTCTACCGTCGATACTGCGGCGTAGGCTGGGCGTCGTCTACGTATTCGTATCCGTATATCCGGGTGCGGGTCGTGACATTAACTCTCCACTCAACCCTTCACCTCCCCCTTAATGGTTGGCCATATATAGACTTCTTCTCACCTTATTACCTCATAGCATCTTAACAAAACTTCTTCCTAACCCACTTCATAATATTTTCTCTTGACAAACCATCTCCAAAATCCTTCCCAATTTTCCTCCAAACAACCATCTTTCCACCCCTACCCAAAGCTGAATCTGAATTCAACTAGTCTCAACCATTCCGGCCATATCTCTCTCTACAGTAAGTATTTATCTCTCAAATTTAGTATGCTTCTTCCTCTCTCTGTTCTCACCATTTTCTCTTCACAAACTTTTCATCAAAACTCACTCTACCTCCCTCAAAACAGTCCCTCCATCAGAGGTGTCCAGGCTAAAACTGAATTCGATGCACTGCTGCTCGCGCACCCTTAGGAGACCCCATGGCAGCAACTAATCTCTTGGTAACCTTCCTAACACTCTTCTACAACATCCTACTATGTCCAAAATTCATCTCGTAAATTTTTATGTATATATTTGCTTGCAACTTCATTACTTTTGTCACCGTAATCATTGATTCTCAAAATAGAACTTGTATATATTTATGTCCTATTTGTCCTACTGAAATTCGATGGTTAAGAATCTTAAATTCTATGGTAATATATTCTGAATATTATTTATAAGTTTATTAATTTTATAATATAAAGTGTTATATTTTTAAGATTTTATCTAGTTCGAATCAACCGAAATTGGACAACCTAGTGAGATTACTTGAATGTGCTAACTGGCTAGCTTAATTTTAGTATATAAAATAAATATGATATGTTTGAATTATTTTTAAATATTATTTCAGAATTAAAATATTAATTTTTCTATTATAATTGGTTCCAAATAAATAGGTATGTTGGCCATATTGTGTCATTAATTAGACATACTAACTAGATAATTATTTCTTGTATATATTATCATCAAATAATATTTATAAATAATTTTAATTTATATTTTAGAATATAAATTAGTATATTTTATATATTAAATGATTTATTTTTACATAAGTTGGCAACTTTGCATGCACAAACTAGTTGTCAAGTTGCTAAAATACCTAGTCGATATGCAACGAAACATTGTATATGCAACGACAAGTATTTTAGTATTTTTAACTAAATAAATATAAATTCCAGAAATTAATTCATATTAATTTCAGTTTTATTTGTTATCGACATGCGTGTTTGAGAGGCTACATGCATGTTCGAAGTATCGTTTAGCGTCGTCGTAAATTTGGGACATCGTGTCGTATCTACGTATGTTTAGGATTACAGTATTGGAATCATATAAATGCCTAAATGTACGTGTGATAACATGATGTTCAAGACCCACACGACATAATAGAAAGTATCATGGTACGTGGTTATTAGCACGTTGTCGAAGGCCACACAACTGTTGGATCGTTGGCATGAAAGTCACCATACTAGTTGACGTTGTACAAATGATCATATTCTTTTTATATTAATTGAATTAAATTGTGCATTGATTAGAATATGTTATAATAGGACAAATTGGATCCGCTGTACCTCCAACTGAAAACATCAGTCAGGCGACACCGCAGCAGACAGCAGGCAACAGGCAACAGACAACAGGCAAGTGTACCTTGCCATCATGTATCTCAGTTCTTGCTCTATTTATTAGTATTTAGTTACTACAGCTATTGATAGGATTGGTGTGTGTGTGTGTCTATCTTAGGGCCATGAGATGATACTTAGTGTCCGAATAAGGTTCGGGTGCCGATATCCGTCCGCGGAGTCGGGTATCGTCAGTTAGAGAGTTGTTACCACGAACCCATGATACGTACTTGAATCCTGAGCACGACAGACCGTAGGACACTTGACACTATTACATGTAACAGAATCCTTCTTGAGGTATTCATGGTGATTCTGTGTAGGCCTATAGGATACATGATATGAGATAGGTATATAACATATATATTATTATGACTCTTGCATTAGTTAGAGGTCATGATCTTGCGTGTTATGGACATGAGACGTCGTGGACATGAGACGTGAGGTTACATTGGGAGGGGAGAGTCTTCATCGTGCTCTGGGCATATTCTATATACATGAGTACTGGACTTTGGGTTCTCTATACGGAATCTAAAGTGCATATATCTACATATACTATCCTTTATTGGGTTCCCCCACACGGAGCCTAGAGGGTACTGTCTAGCATACGGATGAGTCCGTGAGTACCAGCCCGGGGTACGATACCATACTCTCATTTGCATATCACTTAGATGGTTACAGTAGTTTATCATTGAGTATGTGGCATTATACTGTTTTACTTTTGGCATGTTGTTTCTTGTACCTTGTTACGTCCCCCTGAGGACCTGGTCCCATGCCAGTTTTGCAGCTTAAACGGTTGTGGAGCCTGTCTAAAGATGCTGAGTCTAATCGCCTTAATATGCGGGCATTGATATAAGGTACTTATTTTATTTCTACCGAGGTATGTTATTTAATCATATTAGTTACTCCTCTGCTGCCATAGCCTAGTCTTTTATAGACTCATATTTCTTTCTCGAGTCTATTCGAGTTCCTGTGTTATTGGGCGGCCGACTTTAACACATGTGGCTCTTTTTTGTATTTTATTTCATTGTGGATTGAGACATAGATATAGTTTTGTTATGTAGATTGTGTCCATTATAACACAGCTTATGCGTATTCGAGTCGGACCAGAGTCTGGTCGAATGCGCAGCTGGCATGTTACGTATTCCTAGTCCTACGTATTTTGGGGCTGGTGCGTGACAGTTCTTATTACCTAATTTCTTACTCTGTATAAGAAGATCATTATACTTAATAGAAGTGTCATATTCTCTCCTATTAGCATCTTGAACTTTGTGCATAGCAAATTCATAAGAACTTCTCATGGATTGAATCTCATCATCCTTTTTCTTGATGGTGTCAAGAGATTTTTGAAACTTGAGTCGTAAAGACTCTATCTCATCCGTGTCAGAAGCAGGAGATTTTTCCTTTACATCAATAATGATGCTTGAGAGTCTTTCTACTTCAAGTTGAAGAGCATCAACCTCTTTTAGATATTTCTTATATTTATTCCTAACACCTTTGTGCTCTTCATGCAATTCAATGATAGCTTTCTCCAAATCATCATAAGTAAGAGTATTTAGGGAGAGATCATCAAGTACCTCATCGGTTGCCATGAGACAAAAGTTGGCATTGTGTTTGCACTCTTTGTCGTTGTCGGAGTCGCTTGCGTCACTCTCACACCAAATGCTTGTGTTGACAAATTTCCTGGAGGACGAGCTTCCCTTGCTAGGCTTCTCGTACTTGCTTGAGTCTTTTCTTATCATCGGACAGTCACTCTTGATGTGTCCGGGTCTTCTGCATTGATAACATGCCGGGTCTTCCTCATTGTCCCGTCTGAAGCGGTTAGCTTTGTTAAATTTGAGGAACTTCCGGAAGTGCTTAACTGTGAGAGCTATTTCTTCATCGTCGTCCGACTCATTGTCGTCGGAGCTATCCTTGGAGTAGGACTTTGTAGCTTTGAGAGCAAGAGATTTCTCCTTCTCTTTGGTCTTCTTCTTTTCCTTCTCTTGTATGGAGGATTCCTCTTGATCCTTCATATCGAGTTCATGAGTCATTAGCTTACCCATGAGGGTCTCAAGGTTCATGACTGTTAGGTCGTTCCCTTCAATGATTGCGGTAGCTTTAGGACTCCAAACTTTTGTCTATCCTCTAAGATTTTTTCTGATCTTTTCATGAGCAGGATATTCCTTACCAAGAGAAGAGAGAGGATTAATAATATCACTAAAACGAGTAAACATGCAAGTAATAGATTCATCGTGCTTCATCTTAAAGGACTCATATTCTTGCGTGAGTCTACTAATCTTGGATTCTTCACTTGTGAAGTACCCTCGTGTGTGACTTCAAGTAACTTCCAAATCTCATTGGAAGTCTTGCAAGTAGAGATTCTATTGAATTTATACTATCGAGAGCACAATAAAGAGCGTTCATAGCCTTGGCATCTCGACTAGCAAGCTTCTTGGTGTTTTCAGTAAGAGTGTCCCTAAGGATGTCATAAGCAATATCCTCAATAACTCTGGAAGAAGTAGGAAGACCATTTATCACACAATCCCATAAATCGAAATCTATGGACTTCAGATAAATACTCATCCTAATCTTCCAGTAGTTATAGTTGGTTCCATCAAATAGGAGAGGCCTATTTGTGGAGTGTCCCTCATTGTGGAAGGTGTTGATACTAGGGTTAGCGGCCATGGATCACTCAAAGGGTGTAAATCCAAATCAAGAGAACAAAGCTCTGATACCAATTATAGAACCCTAAAGGGGGGTGAATAGGGAAATAAAATAAAACTAGAGCACAAGAAGCAATATATGACAAATAAAAGTAAATAGTAAGAAGATCAAACACAAGATGTATCCTGGTATCCTCGCTTGAGGCAATCCAGTCCCGGAACTCTCTCCGGCTTAAATCTACTATTTAATCAAATAGTACACACGAGTTTGGATCCGAAGAACTCGCCAACTTCAACACGAGTTTGGATTCGAAGACTCGCCAACTTCAATACACGAGTTTTCTTACGAAGGCTCGCCAACTTCAAACAGATGAGAAGAGAACTTGTTGATCTTCTAACACGTGAAGATCGAAGATTATAACTCGCAAATACTCTAGCACTCTGGGAGAGGATGACAATTGAAAGCTTGGTGGAGTATTAATGGTGAAGCTCTTTTGTGGTTGAGAAAATTTAAAGCTTGGAAGAGATAACCTTTAAGAGGATAGACTAAAGCCCCTTTTATACAAATCCAAAGTCATAAAGGCTATTCAGCCATCAACCGGATTATCCACCGGATTTCAGCAGAAATCCGTCGGATTATCCGGTCAACAGTAACGGTCATAAAAAGAGCCGTTAGATGCATTAAATGCACTTGCCAGATGCCGTTGGATTTGAATTCAAAAGTTGTAAATAAGTTAAGCGGATTATCTGTCGTATTTCAGCAAAAATCCGGCGGATGATGCGAACTATAGCTCACAAACTTGCTATGAGAGGTTCGGATTATCCGTCGGTCTTCCGCGGATGTCTGTCGGATTATTCGAACATTGGCTCACTAACTTGCTGTGAGCAATCGGATTATCCGGCAGATTTATGCGGATGTCCGTCGGATTATCCGAACATTGGCTCACTAACTTGCTGTGAGCGATCGGATTATTCGGTGGATTTTCGCAGATTATCCGAACATTGGCTCACTAACTTGCTGTGAGCGATCGGATTATCCGGCGGATTTATCCGGAAATCCGGCGGATTTTTCGTCTCCTCTGAATGACTATTTCACCATTTCTTTCTTTATCATTGTCATCCTAGCAAAGTACGTACAAAGATTTTCTAGACATTTACAGACTCAGAAAAAGAACAAGGATAAGAACCGTCGTCTTTGTAGTCTCCAAGCTGGATCTTTTTGCATGGACTGCTTCATAGTCTTTTGCATTTCTCTTTGTTGTTGTATATCATCATCTTGATATAGGAGAATTGCAGAGCTCCATGGTCTTTGATAAGCGTCATGGAATTTGCATGGAGATTCCTTTCTTCTATTCTTACCTTTTTGGAAGTGCCTGTGAAAAGTACAAACTAAAGACGTACAAGGGTTATTATGAACAATGATCAAAATCGATGTGCCAACAATGTGATTCGTGTATTTGATGCACACCTCGATACGATCCTTTCGATGTTCTAAGACTTATGTTCATTTCCTCTAGCACGTGCACTTGAGACACGCCTCGATAAAATATTCAATGTTCTACGGCTCGTGCACTAAAGAACTCGTCTCAATATAGTATTTCAATGTTCTAGTCCTCTAACTCGTGCACGGAGGCACGAGTCGATAGATGTTCTACGACCCGTGCCCTGAGGCATTCGTCGATATAGTAATTCGATGTTATATGGCTCGTGCATTAAGGTACTCACCGATGTAGTGACTCGATGTTCTATTTCGAGAGACTAGGAACTGTGGAGTTGTAGCTTGTAGAGAATAGTTGGGAGGGGGAACAGCATTGTAAGCACTACCCTCAGCTCCAGAGAGACTAGGAACTGGTTGAACTTGCCCAGGAGTATTAGACTGGACTGCTGGAGGAACATGTACTGGACTTACACCAGTGTCAATTGGTGTAGCTTCTGGTACAGTCTGTTGATTTTGCAGTTGGGCTGCCATGAGTTCGTACATTGACTTCATATTATCGGCCATAGACCTCATTTGCTGTTCCAAAGAAGCAATTCTTTGTTCTTGAGGAGTCATAGAAGAAGAAGGTTCGTCAGTATTCCTATCAACCATATATGTTATGACTGTACGAGGGATTATTGATGAACTTGTGGATATTGTATGCTCTGAATCACTACTTCGTGCATCAAAGTCAGTTAGAGGAGAACTACCCCCAGTAGGAAGAGGTGGGAAATTAGATTCTCCCAGAAATTCAGAATCATCTACAGAGATCAAATTTCTTTGACTAGAAGCCAGGACTCTTGATCTGGTACCTCTATATACTCCATCTGGACTATCATTTCTACCCCCAGCATCCCGAGAGGTCATGTTGACAGAAGCAAACAAAGGCTCATCTTCATCAGGCATAGGTTTACACTGAATCCAATTAAAGACAGATTGTCGTTTAGTTTGACATCTGCATTGCATTGTGATTCTCGGCTGGAAGTCACATTCATGATCACCATGGTTTTGAACCATTGATTGACATCTGCATTGAATTATGACTCTTGGATAGAAGTCACATTCAGCATGATCTTTTGTCATAGAATTATTCCTTCTCTTCTGTTGAAGATATTCTCGTAAATCTGTTTGTGAAGATTGAGGAGTATATTTCTTGTTCTTGGGTCTTGATGGCTCTTGATTATACAGAGAGTGATTAATATGAGCCACATAGTTTCTTGCATACTCTGCATCTGGATCTCTTATCCTTGTTTCCAACTGGTATAGTTTCTTAACGCCAGAAGTGTTCAGTTTTGTTCTTAGATCAGTTGTAGGTAACACATGGAGTTTTCCTTCCATTGATCTGGATATTTGCAGAGAAGGAAGAGTTGAACCATCCCTTTGATTAGGAGTTGGTAACAGACCCTCTTTTATGGACAAATTCTGTGCCCAATTTGAAGAAGTCATAGAAGAAGACATTAAGGAATGTTTCTTCTTAGACTCATTCAAGTTTTGAGACATAGAATGTCCAGAAGGAAGAGTAGCCAAAAGACCATCTCCTTTCCTTTGACTAACAAAAGTGTCAGTCAAAGTTGTTCCTGAAGTAAAAACTATAGGAGCAGAAGAAACAACTAAAAAGTTATTCTTTTTCGAAGGGACTTTGTGTGGAAGACCACCCCCAGTTCTAGGAGAACTTGGTAAAGAAGAAGAGATAGCTAAAGAGCCATTCTTCTTGGATGAAATACACGCTGAAACAGATTTGGTTAAAGAACCAGAACTGTTAGCGTGACTTTTGAATTTAGAATTACACGCTGAAACAGATTTGGCTAAGGAGCCAGTACTGTCAGCGTGACTGTTGAATGTGGGATTACACACTGGAATAGATTTAGCTAAGGAGCCAGTACTATCAGCGTGATTTTAGAGTTGAATTTGCACGCTGGAACAGATTTGGCTAAGGAACCAGTACTGTCAGCGTGATTTTTGGGATTGAATTTGCACACTGAAACAGATTTGGCTAAAGAGCCAGTACTGTCAGCGTGACTTTTGATTTTAGAATTATACGCTGGAACAGATTTGGCTAAGGAGCCAGTACTGTCAACGTGATTTTTGGTTTAGAGAGACACGCTGGAACAGATTTGGCTAAGGAGCCAGTGCTGTCAGCGTGACTTTTGGGTGTAAGATTGCATACTGGAACAGACTTGGTTAAAGAACCAGTGCTGTCAGCATGACTTTTGAATGCTGTCATCTTCGAGCGCACAAGAGTGTACGTGCTTGCAGTAGAGTTCTTGCCAGTATTAAGAGTAGACACTGTGGCAGAGACTTCACCATTGACTACCAACTGATCCTTAGGGACATAGACAGAGTGTCCCTTCGATTTGGCAGTGGTAATGGAGACTGGAGTGGGCTTGCCACCCTTAGCCCGCTGCATTTCTTCATAGGCGAATTGATCGAGTTTGATCGTCATCACCTTCTTCGTCGAGCCGATTGACGAAGTATCGCATTGAGTTGTTGCCATCTCAAAAGAGGAGATGGTTTTCCCCAGCAGAGTCGCCAATTTGTTTTCCATAAAGAAATTCTCTTTATTTGTTGTATTTCTGGGAAAATTACAACTGTAGGAATCCGATCTAGAAGACGATCGCTTTATCCCTTGGACTATGCGAAGAAGAAAAGCTCTCAAAATTTTGACAGTAGATATCAGTGTATCTGTACAATAAATGAGAAAAAGAACTCTATTTATAGAGTCGAAAATAAAACTGAAAAGATAACTGTCTTCACAGCCTGTGCTTAGTTGAAAATCACGCAGGATTTAACATACGCAAGGTTGTGAGCAGTTACTGGACGTGGCCTGTAACTGTTGGACACATGGCGATCATGCATGAGTCGTGTGCAAGTTACAGGACACGCAGGCGAGAGATCAGTGGCATGGCTGCCACGTACTCCAATTTGATGAAATCTACGCAGACTTGTTGAAGACGAAATCCATGCAAACTCGGTGTAGAAAGCTTCAAAATCTACGCAAACTTGGGGCAAGAAGCTTCAGGATCCACGCAGACTCGAGGCAAAAAGCTTCAAAATCTACGCAGACTTGAGGAAGAAAACTTCCGAATCCACGCAAACTTGAGGTGAAGAACTCAAAGATACACGTAGACTTGAGATAGGACTGCCAGCTGTCTTGATTTGGCGTGTCTTGACTGACACAAAATCTCTGACAGTGATTGCTTTGTCAGTCGCATTAATGACAAGAAACCCTTTTTGGTACGCCAACTCGATGAAGGCTGAGTCTTGCTGAAGAAGATTTCGAAAGTCACGCAATAGACGGCGGTGATCTCTCGAGTTCTGTGTATACGTGGCATACGAAGAGACATTCTTCGACTGTCGTGCTGTCAGTCATAATAACTCTCTGACAAATGATGAGCTGTCTCCCAGCGTGATTTGTAAAATATTGTCTGGATCAACTGAGCATGACTTTTGACTCTGTCTTGATCAACTTAGCGTGACTGTCATTTTTAAAGGTCTACAGACACCATCTCCGACACCATGTAAAAAAGGTTCGTAAGTTTATGCACCCTTTGTTTTCAAGTCCACGGCCCCGTCACCATCGCCGACATCTCTGTCAACAACGAGGAGGACATCCTCAAGTATGCGCTCAACCCGTTTGTATTAATGCCCACTCCATGTTTTTCATGTGATTTTGAAGATTTTATTTCTTGGTATTTATATTTGGACTCCTATTTATATTTAGTTGGCCCAAATATGCACCTTAATATTAAATTGTTTCTCTACTGAACATATGATATTTGTAATCGACTATTTGATTCTGAGATTCCTATATACATTTGTCTTTTATATGACATGTTTGCTATATTAAGTGTACTAGAGTCTTAACATACTATAGTTGCTTTTATATGACATGTTTGCTATATTATGCGTACTTAATATATTTTCTGTATCAATTTTGTTTTTTAGCTAATTTTCTTTTAACTTGAAGCACAAATGATTTTTGGACAATACTGGATCATGATATCTGGATATCCTAGTATGTGTTAAATTTATCCTTTGCATTGAAACAGGTTGGCAAGTCCAAGTAATCATACTAACCATAATTGATGCTAAATTTACACTTTGTATTGAAACAGGTCGTCGAGTCCAAGTATGTGTTTGAATCCAGGACTATTAAGAGAATTGAACTCCTAGTCCTATTTATGTATATGGTTTTCCAAAGGCAAAGCTTTTGAAAAAGAAAAATGATGAGGAAACTATAGATCTGGTAAATTCTTACATTTTTACATAGGGGAGGGGGATTAGACTTCTAAGCTGCTATTTGAAATAGTTCTAATCACTTTTTGTTTCTGTGTGCAGTGGGGTTGAATGTGATAAATGTAAAGCTTGGCATCACCGATATATGTTCTCCTTGGGGAGAAGGTGAAAGGGATGCCATTGTTTCTATGGAGTCTATCTCGGCATTCATCTAGAACATGGCGGGTCTTCCAGAGAGTGTGCAAGTCTCTTGAATAAATAGCAACAATAAGACTTTTGCAATCTCCTTCAAAGATGACATCATAAGCGTCTAACATCATCACGCAGCGCAGCTGCAGCCATTTTTTTTCCATATATGCTCCATCAAAATTGATTTTCATGAATTTGATGGGAGGAGGGGACCACCGGTCGAACAAATATTGGTGAGGAGGATTGATAGTGATTGGTAGTGCTCCATGGTTGTGTGAGCCTCTTTGCTGCAGCTGTGATATTGTTGAAAGGCACTTTTGGCCTTCCAAATTGACAAAAGTATACTTCTGGAAGATGCTGCATTGGATCATCAGCCACGTCAACTGATTGAGGGGTTTGCTTGTAAAAGACCAAATGGGAAAGCCACCCAGTTCACTCCTCTCAGCTCTGACAACAAAGGATAAGTTGGAAGTCAAGTCTTGATCTGTTCTATCCTAACTTGCAACTTTTCCCATTAAATTGGTAACCATGGCTCTTGCATTCTAGGGACTGGTTCAAATCCCCACAACAACCTCTCTGTAAGAGGGGTTTAAGGTTATGAATATATTCACTTCCCTAGACCATGCATTACCACGGGCATTGTGGCACTAGGATGCCCTTTTTACCTTGAATATATTCACTTCCCCCTTTTTACCTTGGAATGCGAGAAGATGATGCCATATTATAAGGTTTTCTTCTTTATCCTTTTGCACAACATTGGTGGAAAAATTAATTGTAACTGAAGAAGAAAATCAAATATTACCAACTATATTTTTTATTAGTATCGAGTGATCCATGCCACATTTAGGAACCATCTATGATGCACAGAACAAATACGACACGCCACAACTCTCATGTAACGTACAAAATACTGTTCCTCATGCATTCCCAAACTATGAAGTTATAATGGTAACACACTGTTTATGACTATGATTTCCTAATACTAGACTAATGATAATCCTTGGCCCCCTCAAGACTCTCTAGATCAAGTGACTGGCAAGTCCTTAGGCATGCTAGGACATGCAACCCCAACATGGCTTTGTGGATGGATCACATAGATCTGGATCTATGTTGTCATAGGCGACGCGTAGGCGCGTTGGAGAGGACTCGCCCGACCCGGGAAAAATTCTCCTGGGTGAGGTGACGCTCGCCTAAGCGCGCCTAGGCGCCCGCCTATGGTCGCCCATGGGAAAAAAAAGACCTGCCTAGGGTCGCCTAGGGCTGCCCAATTTTGCTTACTATCTTTACTTGATGTTGAACATTGGTTATTTCATAATTTTTGCTTCTTATATTACTTTTATGCTTATTGGTTAATGTTTATTGCTTATTAGTTACACTATTTTGTTGTATACATAAATACAAAAAAAATGATTCAAGAGCAACCGATCCTGGGCGGCGCCTAGGCGATGCTTAGCGCGCCTAGGCGAGGTGGGTGGCCTGTCGCCTCGCCTCGCCTAGCGTCCAGTACAACATAGATCTGTATATGAGTGAATTAGACACTCCAGAGATGCCTTCATGTGAATCAGATGAATTCGAGCTATGCGGGTGTTATCATACAGTTGGACCAAATTGGTCAGCATTCTATACCTGGTCAATTCTTTTATGGATCTTTCTTATGCTCCATTGCTGGCATCACTCTCATGGGAGAAGGCTTGAATGAATATGATGAGGATGAGATGCGGCAGGAGCAAGAAAGTAATAAACAGTATTGATAACATATTAACTTTTGGTTTTTCAACTAAACCAGAAACAAAACAATAAAAGTAGAAATGAAGGTAGAAGATGCTAGGAGCAGTCATACTTCACATCTTCCAAGAATTGTTTCTGTCTTGTCACTATCTTATTATGTTTCTCCTTTACTCGTGGATAAAACTTATATATAGTCAGGAAATTTCAAATAGCTCTCTCTATTTTTTTTGGTTTGAATATAAGGGACTCACCACTTACGATGAGAAGTCATCTAGTGATAGGTCCTTTGGCTATTCAAATAACTTATTTTATACATGCTTGTATTTTAGGATGTCAAATTGAGATATACATATTGTGTATCGGTTCATGAGATTATTATATCGTTTTCATGTATCGTAAGATATATTGCTCATAGAAATTTGATTGAAATTAATAAACTGTATATATGGATAAATTTAACATAATAAGCAACAATATGAATTGTCCAGCAATAAGTGAAGCTCATATGAAGTTGATAATTAAGAGAAAAGAAAAATATAAAATCGATATTACGTGATCATATGATTCATGGATATAGCTTGATTGCATCAATAAGAACCTTCCATGCATTGACATGACATTCTAATAATGTTTTACTTTACATTCTAGTTTCTAAACAATATAACTTGGAAAGGCCTACAAAACAGAAATGAAAAAGCCCTCTAAGAAATACCCAAAACAAAACATAGAGAAGGTTTAAGAAATCTAAGAAGTATTAAAAACAAAAGAAAATTCCCTTTTTGGGAAAATTGTTGGATATATAAATATGCTAGATGATCCGAAGATGTTTGATGTCGTTGGTGACCAGAATGTTGGAAGTTGATGAAGGATGTCACAAATGAGACTGTCATCCGAAGAGTTCATGTAGAAGAGGTGGTTGAACAAAATTATAGACAACTAAACATAATTAAGGAGGAAGAATTTATACAACTTAACATGGAGTTAAGAGAGTAATTAAACCTAATTATGATTGGTTAAACACAACCCAGGAGGAATAATCAGGAGAATTAGCAGGGACCATTAAGATAACTAGTCACCTAAGTAATTGGTATTAACTTATAAAAGTAAAGGTAATGTGGTTAACTGATCGGTTAGGAGATCTATAAGATGTACCCCCCACACAACAAAAAGTTACATTGAAGATCATAGATCTGATATTACTCTATATGTGGATACATTTTCACTACTTGTGTTCATTTACTATTGACTTACATGATCTTGCATATGCCTGAATTGCTTGTGGTATCATATTGTCACTCTATAAAATAAGATAAAATGGAAAAAGCTTGTTTCTAACTGCTGTGTAGAAGGCAATTGCGCAATAATTCTCAGGTGAGTGTTAAACAGGAGATAGTGATCCTATGCAGCTGGAGCCAATTGACCCGGATGGCTGCTAGTAGATTATTTGAATATTAGCTGGTAGCCCTGGGTTGGTGTTAGGGGATGAGTATTTTGAATTGTGCATGGATGGTACTCTGTAAATCCTCCTGGGTTGATACCATGTAGGTAGTGGGGTTATTTCGTGCCTTGTCAGTTCTAACAGAGACCATCATATTGTGGAATGACCTTCCATGAATACTATCTGCATGGTTGATGAAACTAAGTTAAGATAATAAATGGATTGCATGTTGATTCTTACATTTTTCATACACCATTTAACCTACAAGATGTAGTATAAATTCATAATGCTGAGATTTTTAGGCTCATTCTGTTGGATTCCCTTTTGTACGGCTTGATTCATAAAGATACATCCGTACACATGAACAAAGAAGTATGGATGAGAAGTCCTGCCAACTTCTCATTTTGTAAGCCTATGGGCTAGTGAAGATACTCTCTTCTAGAAAGGCACTACCTGGTAATGTAACTAATTTAAGATACCACTGGGACTTTTTTGATGATCAATAATATCTTTTACTACTTGATTATTATAATATCACATCCTTCCATAAGTATGTTGGTTTACTTTTCTGATTTTAGGTTGTTATACTTCTCTGAACTAGTGCACCTTATTCGGAACTTCAGCATTGGTAAAAAGAATTCCAGACCTCATGTTTCTTCATGTATTTCAGGCTCAGACAATAGGTATGATGTATAGAATCATTGGACGGGCGCTCGAGGATTCTGGTCTTGCTGAATGCAATCATCCACAAGATTACTTGAATTTTTATTGTCTTGGAAAGCGTGAACCTTCACAAAGAGAATCAACAAATTCTTCATGTGATAATAGTGCCCTGGTATATTTTCATGTTTTTCCTTTAGTTGATGCCCCTATTTCTTTCTCAGTCAGAACCCCGACTTAAAAACTGTTACATATAAGTTGTTTACAACATCTTGCAGACTTCTTTTACATGGTAAGCACATATATTTACCTAGACATCTGCTTGTTAAGGGCATTGGGTTGCAAGGAGTTGAAATTCCATTCCGAATTGTAAATTTGAATAGTAATTCCAACTCTTTTTGGTTGCACGAATGACTTCCCATTTTTAGTAAGTCACTGAACATCCATATGGTCCCCACTAGGTCTACACATCATGTCACATTACATTCCTGAAATTCGTTTGACACGTTCTTTGGGAAACTTCAACTCTCTACTTTTGTGCAAAGAAGCGGGATATGTAATTTTCACGGGAATTGCAATTCTCAAATTCTTTACAACCAATGACAGTAATTAGGCTAATTCCAGGAATTAAGATTCAAGGAATTCTCCAGGGAATATCTCAGTCCTATACGACGGGAGATCTCAAATTTCACCTTCACTTCTTTTAGTTGAACAAGGAAACATTCTTTACTTCTAAGTTCTATCTCTAGAAGTTCTTTTCATTTGACTCTGACACAGTTATCATCGGCAAATAATGAACTTAATTTTCATTGTAATTGAATTGGTTAATTGTCTATGAAATGAAACTTACATACATATTTCGTCCAAGAAAAAGTTGACAGTTTTGCAACATTGAGATATTAATTATGTGCATGTTTAGACAGCATAAAAGTATTTTCCGACCTTCTATTTATTCAAAATTATAATTCAGAGATTTACTTGCAACTGAGTATGTTCCTTTTGTGGTAATGATCAGAAAATCAATGGTTATACATTGATGTTTTACTAGGTGATGCTGAGAGTTGTAACTAGGAAGAACAGGAACAAAAATTTCCCACCAAGATTATCAAGATTATCCCAGCAATATAGTTACCATCAAATCTTCTACCATCTTAATGGGTTTGGTAGAGCATAAGAAACCTCCATAAAATAATTGACAAAGTTTTTATGATTGGATGTCGACCTAATGTCAAGCTTCTATGCCATTGCCAATTTCCTAGCCAAGGTAGCTATGAGTATGAGAGAGTCATGCCATAAAACCCAGATGGCTAGTTGGAGGGTAGGTAGATCAACCTTTTGTTATGCAGTTTAAGCTCATGCAACTGAGGAGCACCCTCCAAGTCCCCTAGAATATAAAGTCTCACGCTCTTTATAATCCAAGTTTAGGAAACAGTCTCCTTGATTAAGGTTCATCTTTCTACAAATGAACTTTTGTAGTTACTCATTCTAGCACCGGATCTAAATTATGTTAAACTGCTACATTTTGGCAAAAGCTTTCGTACGAACTTGCCAATTGCTCATTTCAACAATCAAGAGAGAACTCATTGTTGACTTAATACTTTGCACACTAAATAATAATAAGCCTATGTTTTTCTGCAGCGCATGGCTCAGAAGTTCCAGAGATTTATGATATATGTGCATGCTAAAGGGATGATTGTTGATGATGAATATGTACTTATGGGATCTGCCAACATCAACCAAAGATCCATGGAGGGTTCACGGGACACTGAAATTGCAATGGGTGCCTATCAGCCACATCATACATGGGTTGGGAAGGGCTATCATCCACACGGACAGGTATATATGTTTTCTTAGTTCCGGGCAATATATTTCTAACTTTTACATGTGATAGTGGGTACCATCTCTTCACCAGTTTGTATGAAGATCCACTATACTCATCTGACACATCTTTTTTACATAATAGACTGTTCACTACTATCAACCCTTTCCTTCTAGCGATAAAACATACGTGAATCTCTGTGTGTTTGCTCATATTAGTGAATAATTTACTTATACAACTTATAGAATAATCACTTCTACAAGAGTGTACTAGAGGAGATTCGCTGGAACAGACCTACATTGAGCATCTGAATATGTATATTTTTTGAGCGACGTGTATCCATGAGTAAGAAGAAATTTGTTGGTGGCAAACACAATGCAGCAAAATCCTAGACTTGGTGTTTGCCAGTGAAAGACTTACTAACAATATTAGAAATAGGGAACAAAACACAAGATACTAAGATAGTGTTCAGCACATAGGCCTAAATCGGTTCTTGTGATTAAGAGAAAATTTCACTATGGATGAAAGATGAAAGGCATTTGTGAGATAGGTCACATAAAATCGCATAGGTTATTGATTAATGAGCTCCAATTCAGGTATATATATGTATGGACATTATTGATTAATGAGCTCCAATTCATGAAATTAGTTATTATGCTCATTTTGAAACAGTTTTTTGATAGGAATTACTAACTAAACATGACACAGTTGGTTCCAATACCTATATTTGTGTCCTTTACCACCCAGTACCTATATTTGTGCATATTACCAGCTAAATAAAACCACCAAGAAGTTTCTAACGAAACAAACTTTAGTCCCAAATCGGTTGGGCAAAGCTTTACTTACCTGGATCCTTCTCTCCATACTTACTGGATGGGTTCGTAGGTGACAATGGCCCATGACAGTCCAGGTACTCGAGATCGAGCAGCTTGCAATCTGTTGACGAGGTATCTTGCAGTCGAGCCACTTGAGCTTAACATGGCCTTACAAGCTTGATCTCGAACTTGGCTCGACAAAGTCAAACCTTAAACAAACCATTCATCTAGAACATACAAAGCTTGACTTGTCTTGGTTCAATTCAGTCCTATTAGTGTTTGTTTGTATTCTCAAAAAACTTCATTGCTCTCCTCAGTCCTTCAAAATAATAGTGAATGTTTGTACAAGTAGTTACCCTTGGTGTTTCTTGGATGCAGATAGTTGGGGAAGCAGAGAAATGATGCGGATGGGGAAACTCGCGTGCTTTGTTACAGACCGTAGCTGTCTTTCCTTGGAGATTTCAAAAAATGAACTAAAGGACATAATGTAATCTATAAATATTGTTTTAGATTATTATGTGATTAATGGGAGTATGAAATTCGTATAAAAATGAATTAGTTATTACAGTTTTGTTGTCAATTGTGTATGCAATTACTATTTTTCTATGGAAGGCTGTCATTTATTCATCAACTTATATTTCTTTGGAAGCATAACTGAATATCACAAATTTATGCATTCTCAAAGCACATTTACTAATTCTCCAATGTTATGATTATGGAGGCCTATTAAATTAGTTTTGCTGTGAAGCTGATTGAATATAGGATTATGGTAAATATAGCTAATTTTTCCCAAAAATGATAGTTTTTGTCACGGTTATAACCGTTACATAAGTAAACTATTTATCACGGTTATAACCGTGACAATATCCGTTACAAAAACAAACTTTTGTCACGGTTAAAACCGTGACAAAAAGTGTTACGAAAATTTATCACGCCCAAACAGTCACGGATATTACCGTGACGAAATTTTTTAGTCACGGTAATAACCGTTGGCAATCACCTCTTTGGTGTAGTGTCCTTAGCCTTCCCCATGCAAAAGATAGGAAGATTCAAGGGTTTCGAAGTACATCTGGTAGGGACGACAAGATATGGGTAATTAATGTAATGAGACAGAGTTTAAGATAAGAGGTAAATAAGAATGCAAGGGAATAATGGCGAGAAAGAATAATAAATATATTCCTTCTCATCGGTTCAAACGAGAGGAACCCATCAAGCTTAAATTCAATAGCAAGGAATGAGGGTGAATCCAAATAAGAGGAAAAGGAATTCCAATTGAAGTTCAAAATGAGTTTCTCAGGGGTCGTCCCAGAAATCTCTCAAAGAATCCTAAGTGTGATTGGGTACCTTGGATTTGAAAATATTAATCTAAATACAAAATTAAATCAACAACTATAAAATTTTATCAAAATCATCAACTAATACCAGAATTCAAAGTTCTACAATGAATCCACAGAATCAAATTCAAATCAAGGAAAAAGGTGAATCAAAACAAGGAAAAGGAGTTTAAATCGGAATTCAAAATGAGATTCTCAAGGGTCATCCCAGGAATCTCTCAAGGAATCCTAACAGTGATTGAGTATCCTCTCATCCTAACATCTTAATTTATATATCCTATAGCAGGCTCGTAGTAGTACAACTAAGTCGTTGCGCTACTACGAAATCGCACTAATGCGAATCTCGACCTGCATGGGCCACCACTAAAAATGTGTCACGACCCGCACCTAGAGTAAGGGCACGAGAACGTAACAACGCCCAGCCTACGCCGCAGTGTCGGCGGTAGAACGTTGTCCTAGGTCTCAATGCATCTAACAGTATAAGACTAAACAGTTTATACTCCCCGAATGGGGG
>JANAVB010001626.1:0-65679 GCA_029216955.1 Iris pallida | reverse complement strand
TTTCCTTGGTAACCAACTCTGCTCATGGCATCTTGTACTGTCTGGTGCAGGGCATCGCCCCGACGATCTTGAGATGCAAGCAATTTCCTGATGAGACCCACCAGGGTTCCATTGTCAGGCTCTACAGGCTGGACTGGCTGAACTGGGGGCTCTGGATCTCCGGAATGCATGACTCGGGAGGCCGCTCCAGAGTGCTGGGCTTGGTCTCCAGGTTGCTGCTGGTCCATTGGAGGTGCCGCCTTGCTGATTGGTAGGACCAGGAACAATGCCGCTGAAGAAATGACATAGAAAACAATAAGGAAGGACCATGATAGATCGAGGATATAAACATGTGATCAGGTCAAGATTTTGGAAAGATTAAAATACACGAGTAGATATCAAGGGCGAGTGCTGATTGAGACATCTATTCAGTGAAACCCTCACACATATAGATTTACAAGACCTGCATGGGCCACCACTTAAACTGTGTCACGCCCCAGAACCAGAATACTGGAGAGAGAGGGGGATAGACACAGCCAGCTACGTACATTGAAGTGAATCCCACCTCGCAATACAGTCACGACTGTCTAGATGCATGAAGGTTTTACAAGCCATTAGTCTCTTAGGGTCAAGAACAAGCCTAGTGTCTCAATCTCAAGCAAGCAAGTAAATGTAACAAGATGGTAGATCATCAGACATACAAGGCGTTCCAAACATTACATATTCAGATGATCATGAAGCTAGTCATACAAAATACGAAGACTAGCAAGAGTTTAAGTCATACATGACCAACCCTAGGTTTGTCAATCATGTTACAGCCCTTAAGCAGACAGGAATATAAATTCAACACGAGCTAACATTTGTTCGGCGGCTAAACGCCTCAAAAGAATAATTTATAATAGAATGGGAGAGCAAAATAAAACCCACTTGTTGCCAGGGTTGCGTCTAGTGTTCACCATCTGGCTGGAAGATCCTCGGGTGCTACTCCGAAATCTGGCCATATTCAGACCCCAGAAAGAGCAAGTGCCACAAGGGAGGCTTCACTTAAGAACTAAAACCAGCATAACAACACATAATACATCAATGACAACAAAAGACATGAGTTAGAGAAACAAAGCGATAAACGATAAGATAACTAAAGGACTATTCCAGTAGCCAAGTTACAACCCGTAAACCAAACAAGGACCGGGGTTGTAACCCTTCACCTGAAAAGAACTTAGTCTCTAACCAATTATCGATAAGGTAAAGTATAACAGTAATATGCTGAAATAACCATGTCTGGTTGCCTAGGCAAGACTAGACAGGACTCCATCCATCATCACGGCCAAGCAATAAGTATGGCTTGATACTCTAACTAACTAGGATTATCACAAACTTAGTTACTAACAAGATGCATCGAGATGTTCCAACAGCCACAAGCCCTGCAGTCTTAATCCAGGTTATCCGGTCACAAGTTGAAAGAGTTGGATTAGGTGACTTAGAGGTGCAACACATGACAGTGTGCTAGAAATGTGCCCTACTCGACGGCAGGCTACAAGTCCAATTAGAGCGCCCAGATAACGGAACTGCATGTAGTTGGAAAATCTCTTCAAGGACTACTTGATCAATCTAGTCATTATCCTAGTCAGATTCAGTACGAATCTCTGACCGTGTAAATCAGGAATTCATATCCTAGACATGATGCAAGACGAGACATGTAGCTTATACAAGCACAAACACCCACGGTGTCAAGACTAGAGTTACTTAGCAAATCAAGATAGCCGTCACAACAGCATATCGAGATTAACATGTTAGGTTTACTTATCAAGAGTGCGCCATGACGGGCCACTATTATCATGCCAATGTTGCTCGTCAAGAGTGCACCACGACGGGCCACTATCATGTCATGTTACTTGTTACTTGTTAAGAGTGCGCCTTAACAGGCCACTATCGTGTTCTATCCTTACATTATCATAAATAAGAGAAACTTGCATAAAATAGCTAGTAACATATTCTTGAAGCCAAGGAAAAGATCTACAACTTTCATGTTGGGAGTTGGGAGAAATTCTGGCCACAATTCAGCCAAATAGGACATAAAACAGCCAAAATAGGCACTATGCGGCATTCTGCGGTACTATGCGACCTTCTGCGGCACTATGCAGCCTTCTGTGGCACTATGCATTATGCGGCAGACTGTACTATGCGGTGCTATGTGGCACTATTCATCGTCCCTGCCAGATTCAGGACGGACGAACTAAGAAATGTCCAAATTTTATTTTGGCCATAACTTTCTCAAAACAAGTCGAAATCTAACTTTTCAAAGGTCCATTTTGGGTAAAATCGAATTCTCTACAACATAGAACAATCAAAACTTGAAAGTAATGAAGTTTGGTAGATAAAACCTAAGAAAACCGAAAAAACTACAAACTTAGATCTACAAAAATCCATCCGTCCAAACCGAAAACTCCAAGTCCTAAAGATGCTTAGAATCATGTAGAGAAGAAGATAGAACAATATAATGGAAGATCCATCATGAAGCAAGTTGCACTTGCCTAAGCTCTCTAGGTTGGTGGGAGAGTAATGGAGAAAAAATAAATGGAAGTAATGAAGAGAGAGAAATGGGTGGTTGGGCTTTATAAAGAGAGGGTTTTCTCATAATGAACCAAGCCCAATCAAACCAAGCCAAGTCATGACCAACCAAGACTAGGCTAGCAAGTCAAGTCCAACTACGGGTCACCTGACAAACGTCAGAGATCTCGTATACACATACGAAATACGTATAACGGGAAACGAGAGTGACACAATGGCTTCAAAACTTAATTCATGAGGCGCATGAATGTGCTTGGTGCATTTGAAAATCCGAAAGCCATAACAAGCCATTCGTAGAGTCCTTCTCGCGAAAGCAATTTTCCATTCATCACCAGGTGGAATCCAATCTAATGGTATCCGCTCTTCAAATCGATCTTTGAAAAAATTGTATACCTTGTAAGCATATCCAACATGTCTTCTAGTTGAGGGATGGAAAGCAATACCTAATTGTGATGTGGTTGATAGCTCGACTGTCGATGCACATATGCCACGAGCCATCTTTCTTTGGCACAAGCAAGACGAGAACTGCGCAGGGACTAAGGCTCTCTCTGATCAAGCCCTTTTGGACAAATTCTTCAACTTGGTCTTGGAGGATTTTGCATTCATTGAGGCTCATCCGATAATGTGGAATATTGGAAGTCTAGAACCTGGAATGAGATATATTTCATGTTAAATGTTTCTCATTGGTGGCAACTCACTGGGCAGTTCATTTGGCATGACATCACAGAACTCTTGTAGTAAAGACTGGATTGTTTCAGAAATATTAGTGTGGGATACTTATGCTCTACCCGATACAGCCAATGCATAGAGTTCTTCTTGTTTCTCAAGACGACTTTCAAGTTCTTGACCGTCAATAATCATTACAGTCTTTTGTTGTTGTGGATTGGTCTTAGGAATATCACCCGATGCTAAATGGATGGAGAGTGATGCGTCGTCCATCTTGAAGGAAGGAATATGTGTTCTCTTTCCCGGTACGTGATATTTTGATTGGCATGGCCGACCGAGGATGATGTGACAAGAGTCCATGTCGACAATATGAACATGACTTCATCTTTGTAGGTTTTTCGATGGAGAAGGGTATGCGATAAACTTCAGAGATGACCATGTTGTGTCCCTATTAAATCCAACTAATCTTATATGGAGCTGGGTGTGCTTCTTTGGTCAGTCTCATATTCTCTACCATTATTCTTGAAATAATGTTTTCTGTACACCAATTGTCAATGATGATGTCACGTAACTTGTCTTTGACATTGCATCGGGTTCATAAGACATTGCGACGATGGGGATGGTTCTTCAATCTTTTGGGCTAGTAGTAGCCGCCTAACGACACAAACTAGTTGTTCACCATCATCTTCGGGAAGGACCTCTTCTTCTTCTGGGTGTTCTTTTCCTCCATTTTCATCTTCATAGTCAGTAAAGGAAACTTGTGCTCTGATAGGGCAGCTGTTGGACAGATGTCCGACTTCGTTGCAATGGTAGCACTTATTTCCTCTTGGTTTGCTATATGGATTGGCAGTTTGCTAATGTTTGCCATTAAAATTGTTTGATTGAAAACTTTAATACAAACAGAACAGTGTTACAATATAGGACTTAGATGTAGTCCTAGGAGTACACTTTTGTTTAATCTGTGTTCCTAGTGCCAATGGAGCGAGTGGTAATGCGTTGACTCCGTTGACGGGCTGACGACGATTATCGGTTCTCTGAAGGTGTAGATTGCTCTGGGTGCTGGAGCTTGCTGAGAGGAGGAAGACGTTGAATGTCTGTATCTGCCTCTCGGGTGGTATGTTTGTTCGTATCTGTCTGTGTGTGTGTCTGGAAGAAGGAAATAATTCCTCTATTTATAGCTGGGCAGGTTGGTTACTCATGCGTGCATATGTAGGATGCGCCGGTGCGTGGGGACGCCACGTGGAGATTGCTGACGGAGGCGCATGGATGATGCGCCCTACTCGAGGGGTTGAATTTTTCATACTACTGTTGTGAGCCGGCACGTAGCAGAGGAGAAGATCTTTCTGTTGCTGAGATCTTGGATGAGTTGAGTCAAAGGACACGTGTCGTCGACCCATGGCTCGGAGATCTCTGATTTGGTGGGGGGACGATTTGGTGGGATGCACCTTGGATTGGGCACATGATGAGATTTTGGCTCGTGACCTTTAGGAGTCACGAGCCGTTCTGGGCGCATGGCTTTTGAGGCGCATGCGAGCGACTTTCCTTCTGTCTTTCGGGATCAGAGATCAGTCTGGGGCGCATGGCTTTTGAGGTGCATGCAAAGCTTCAACTGGAGACTCTTCTTCTGTCTTTAGGGATCAGTGAAGGGTCTGAGGCGCATGGCTTTTGAGGCGCATGCAGGTTTGGGCGCATGGCTGCCGAGGCGCATGCGGGCGGTTGAGTGGCCACGTGGCAGTAGCCGTCGGAGAGGAGTAATAATGATGCTGACGTTGGCGATGCTTCGTCTTCTGAAAAAACTGTCAACCGTTCAGGCTTGGGGAGGCGTGCTGCCAACTCTGTCAGGTCAGCATTTAATGTTGGTGACATTCGATGGACAGCTGAGTGGGCGCGTCGGTTGACGTTCCACTAGGCGTATGGAGACGTATGGGGGCGCATCCTCTGTGATGCGCTCGGTTCAGGGCGCATCTGTAGGAGGTGCTTGGTGTTTGAAGGGGTGTGATGCGCTGTCCAGCCGGCGCATTCGACACGTCTCTGATGATGCGGCTGTTTCGCTTCTCGAGTGCTTTTAATAGCCGTTTGGCTGAAGTCGAGGCGTCCGGTTCATCCATTTAATGTGAGTTCATTGTACGGAATTCGGAGATCCATCCACTTGGCGCATGGGTTTGATCTGCCCGGCCTATAAATAGTGGCATGGAGAGAAGGTTGGCCTCTCACTCTCTCACGTCTTTCCAACATGAACTCGAATTCTCGGGTGCATTCTGTTGACGAAGTGCTCCCGAGGGTGAAGATGAGATGCCATGTCGTCGTTAATGCTCCTGAAGGTGACTGTTACATCCAAAAGACGGAGTCGAGGGCTTCCGAGGCGGACGGAAGGTGCCTGTTGCATCCAAAGATAGGGATGCTCGGGCCTCGTCTCCGTTGTTCCGGAAGAGCCGTAGATCGGAATGGCGGTGCTAGGCTCTCTCCTTTTGGCTTTGGAGGCTCTTTCTCTAGATGGGGGTGTTAATTGCCACCCTCATCCTGCTCGGCCAGGTGAGCCTGGCTGGAAGAGCAGCACATAACTGGGCTGCTGAAGGGATGCACATAACTGGGAATGCACATAACTGAGCTGTTGAAGAGATGGTGGGATGCGCCTGGTTGGAGGCGCATAGTATCTGCTGCGCCTCACTGGTGGCGCATGATGACTGCTGCGCCTAACTGGCGGCACATGGTGACTGCTGCGCCTATCTGGAGGCGCATGGTGGCCGCTGGCTGTAGACTTAGGATCTTTCCTTTGTAGAAATTCTCCTTTGTACAACCTTTTCTAGACATGTAATAGACTTTTGTATATAAATAAAAAGTCCTTCTTCAAATGTCTATACTTATTGACTTTGCTGTGAAGTGTTCTGTCCGAGTTCTGGCGCATGTAGTGTATGGCGCATGGGCTTTCTGGTTGTGAAATTCCATGCTTCTACAAGACCCCCTTCAAAGTTTTCAAAACTTTTGAATAAGTTTTAGAATACTTTGAATAAGAAGCATGGCGATCAGGGCGCATTAGTTGTTGGGCGCATGCCTGTTCGGGCGCATGCTTTTCTCAGTTAATGCCTATGATAATGCCTCGGTAACCGAAAAGATTAATGATGATCTTTTGGTTTTATCTGTTGTTATCTTCACAGGCCCCGAGGCGACGACTGAGATCACTCGTCATCGGTTCACGCGTGCGACCACGACCTATAAATAGGTGAGAGATGGAGAGAGAGAGTTGTTCTTCTCCTTGCTTTACCTCCTTTAGAGTTCTTCTTAAAAACCCTAACTTCTTCCTCTTTGAGAGAATGGCTCCCAAGACTTCTCGCGGCGGTGCCGGCAAAGGAAAGGAGCCGATGGAGTATGCTGAAGGGGATGCCCCTATCACCATTGTGACTCCGGCCGACGTTCGCCCTGCTGTGACGGGTGGGTGTCATCTTTTTCACACAAGTTTTGGGCCATACTGTGCCCTAACTCAAAGTTGCCAACGCGTATGGACTTCTGTCCTGATGATACGCCGAGGCTTTATCCCGCCGACGTGCATAGGTTTAGGCCTTTATTATGTACCGAGGTTTAATCGCTGACGCGTATGGGTTTTATACCCTGAAGATGTGCCGAAGCCTTCGCTGACGCGCATGGGCTCACGCCTTGATGATGCGCCGAAGCTCCAATGCTGACGCGTATGGGTTTACACCCTGATGATGCGCCGAAGCCTTCGCTGACGCGCATGGGCTCACGCCTTGATGATGCGCCAATCTATTTGATACCTTTTGTCTTTTTGCCTGACTTCCACTTTTGTTGTGCCAGTATCGATGACGATCCCTTTGTTGAATGAGGTCCTCCTGGATGCTTCTCTTTGCTAAATGGGAGTTGATTTTGATGAGGCGGTGATCAACCCTGCAAAGGATGCTATCTTACAGAACCAGCCCCGGGTGAGAATGCTGCAAATCCAGAACCATTTGGCGCTTTTCCTGAAGTCTGCTGAATCTGAAGATGTGACTTTCTTAAAACCCACCTTTCTGTTTGGCGACCGACTAGTCTCTTCTGAAGCGAAGATACTGAAGATCAAAGAAGACTGGTTCTTTTCTGCCAAAGGCATGGTTCTATACATGCGGCAGGTTGACCGCCAGTTGCCGCTGACGGCCTTTTATCGTTTAGCTTCGAAGAGAAGGATGGGTTGGGAATTCACTCCTTCTCAAGGAGGGGCCTTGGGAGGTATCCTTTCGATCGACGCCACCTCGAACCAACGAGATACTTTGGCTGCTTCACGAGCCGGTTCCTCGTTCAGTTACCGAGCCTTGCGTCCCGGGAGTCTCTACAGTGAAGTCCCAAGCGACACGTTTCCTTTCAGTGCCCTGACCTTTGCAAATCGGATGCTGACAGCGAAGGTCATGTACCCGACGGGTGGCTTTAGAGTCGAAGGTTGGTGTCACTACATTCCGAAGTGGGACGAGTTGACCACTTGGGTGCTTTCAAGGTTCAAAGTTGAGCTTAAGGAGATCGGGCTGACAGCCGCCATTCGGGCCACGCAGGCGGGCGTGGATCTCAATAAGCCCATGTTTCTTGCGCTCTTGGAATTATTCAATGCCCATACTGGCAGCTTTTTCACTCCGGTGGGAGAGTTGGGGTTGGCTCTCCATGAGATGTACGAAGTGTCTAAGCTTCCTTGGGGCTCAGAGCCGTACGAGGAATATTTCCCGTCAAATGAGGAGATCCAGGTTCTGGAAGATAAGGACCCGGAGATGATGGCTGTATTCAAAGAGGTGACGAGCCACCATTATCTGATGCACCGGAGGGATAAGGGCAAGACCCAACCTCATGTGACTGCTTGGAGGGACTATGTCTTTAAGCAGGATTTGGCAGATCCTTCGAGGATCCGGTTTGCGACTCCGCAGGGACTGAAGCCTGCGGAAGTGACTTCTGAAATAAGTCGGCTGGACGAGAGGACCCCACGTTCGGATAAGAGCGGCCAGAATACATATAGCTGCTTCTGGCACTGTGGGCACCGGATGTCATCTAAGGCAGTGTTGACAGCCTACTTGATGATATGGCTCCGGGATTGCGTGTTTGCAGGTGGATCCGGTGCCGTAGAGAGGGTACATCGGAATCTAATTTTGCCTGCCGTGAAGTTGGCTTTTGGACGACCCTTAGCTCTCCTCCCCGCGATGGTGTGCAACCTGTTGCGCGGTTTGAGGTCTTTTACTGATGATGTGATCCACGAGAAAAGTAACAATGACAACTTTCCCCGGGCCGAGTTGCCTTTCCATTATCTTATGGGGTGGCTGATTTTGCACCATCTGAACGTGATGAGTCCCGGTCCGGAAGAGGATCATATTGAAGGGGATGCCTTCATCCGCCGCTTCTACAAGAGGAAGTGGTTACACACTGGCGTCCCCGTTTGCAGGAGAGTCTTGTCCTACCTTCAGGGGTGGGAGATTGTCAAGGTTGGCCCGATCTTCAAAGATTTCGAGGCCGACCAAGATTTAATTGACTCTGGCGAAGATGCGGTCACTTTGCCGAAATGGAGTTTTCGTTAGTTGCAGAGTATCCGGCCTTTTCACCTGGTCTACCGCAACCAGAATAGATGTTATCTGGAGCAATATCTGCCAAGCCGATTTGCTCGTCAATTTGGCTATACCCAGCTAATGTTGCGGAATCCCAGTAGCAGTCTAGGCTTCATCGGGAGTTTGTTGGATGGAGCCCGAGGCTGGCAGTATTATAACGCTGGATGCACTAGCGTTAATTTTACTACGCCAGTCCGCAATCCTCGGCCGCAGATCCTATATCCAGCCGCCAAGCTGTATTGCATTATGAATGCTGCGTCTCCTGGTTATGACAGGGAGACTAGTTTCATCATTGGAACTCAGTTGGAGGCCACGGCGAATATGTTGATGGCAGCCCGATCATATCGTCCACCAGAATTGGCGGGATATCGAGCTGCTGCTGCAGCACCAGTGAGAGATCCGTCTGTTGGGAAGAGGCGGGCTGACACAGAGGCTGGTTCTTCTGTACCTAAGAGGTCGAGGAAGACGTCGACTCCAAAGGTCACGGAAGTGCCACTTATAACGTCAACGGGATCAGTTCCTGCTGAGGTAAGGAGTGCTCCATAATTCTAATTCTTTGTCATTATGGTGACTTATGCTTTTCTTTTTGCAGGAATTGTCGAAGAAGAAGTCCCGTGTTTCAAAACCGGGTGCTAATAAACCGAAAGAGGTGGCAGGCTCTTCTGATGAGCGCATCCCACCGATGATAATGTCTCCCGTGGACGAGGACCCCGAAGACGTGCCTGCGGAGGAATTTTAGTATCTCCTGTCTTTGAGGTTGCAACTGTTTTCCATAAATAAATTTACTTTATTTATTTTGTATCTGAGAAAATTACAACTGTAGGAATCTAATCTAGAAGACGATTACTTTATCCCTTGGACGATGCGATGAAGAAGACTCGAACTTTGAAGAACTTGGACAGCAACTGGGCAATCTCTCTGTTCTCTCTGAAATTGACTGTAGTCTCTGATGAAGATGAAGAAACTCTTTTTTATAGAGTTCAGGATAACTGTCCTTAAGCATACGCTCAGGTAGTTACTTGACGTGTGCATAACTGCAGGGACGCGTGGCGAATTCTGATGGAGACACATTAGCGTGCGGTTGAAAGTAGTGGAGCATGTTCAGGAGAGATTGATGGCCTGGATGCCACGTTGCATAACTTCTAGAGAAGTGGATAACTGGTACAGGACACGTGAGAACGTGTGTTGACTGTAATCCTGGATATGGTTGCTGTAATACGCTGCCTTGTTGAAGGAGAGTTTATACGCTGACTTGGACAGCGTAGTGCCATAGGAAATCCATACGCTCACTTTATAGGCAAGGAGTCATGTGAGGTCATACGCTCGCTTGTTTAGCAAGGAATCATGTGAGGTCCATACGCTCACTTGACTGTGTGAAGAAGGAGTCATGTGAGGTCGATACGCTCACTGGAGAAGTGGCCACGTGGCTATCATCAATCTTCTTTGGTACACCATATCTTCCCATAGCTGACAAAATCTTCTCGAGCGTCGTGACTGCGGATTTGACGGCTGACAGACTGTCATAACTGACGGTAATGATGGCTTTTGTATTTATGAAGGCTGCTGAGTTGTCCTCGTAAAAGACAAAACCGACTCTTCGAAAACCTATACGACGGTTACTTTTCTTGTGACAGCTGTCTTTGCACGAAAGATGAAGTGTCAGATTCATTCCTCATTTAAACATATGCTGTGCTGTCACTTCAGTAAATAATAAAATATTTACTGAGCGTATGGCTTTTGAATGAGCGTACAACTCTGAATTGAGCGTATGGCTTCAACTAACATCTGTCTTTAAGCGTATGGATGAAAATGACAGCGTGTCATAATTTTCCACATCCTACAGCAACAACTTCCGGGAAGGTACAGTCTGTCGTGGAGGCCTTGGACGTTGAGGGTCCTACGGACTCGAGGCATCCTGATGATGAGGTGGATTGGAGTTCATCGCCTTCGGGTGACGTTGCTCCAGGGCTGCAAGAGTCTGTTGCGGGGGCAACAGATATGTTTGGGACAGAGAAGAGGGTCGATTCCCCTCCTTGTCATGACGAGGGGAGGTCGGCTATATCATTGCCGAGTCCTACCCCAGCTTCAACCGTGGAAGTTGAGGTGGCTACCAATCAGGAGGTAGCGACAGATTCTGTCCCTGTATAGGGACTTGGTGACGAGACCCGTCTGCCGATCACGACCGCTGAGGCGGGTCAAAAGACAAGTGATGATCTCCCCATTCTGCCAGGGGAGATACTGGCTGTTGATAGAACGTTGGGGGCTGAAGAAGTGGCCGTTGACATCGGTGGTTCCTCCGGGCTTGAGAAGGGCAAGCGTGTGGAACCCTCTGTTGCTCCTTCCACTTGGGGAACTATCTCGACGCCTGTGCCGGCTTCCTCTGTTGCTTCGGTTCCTCGGGCTAGCAGTCCAGCCCCTGTTGACGAAGAGCCTATTGATGCCGAGGTTCAAGCCTCGCAGGTTGAGGTTGGCGGATCTTCTTCCGGTCCGCTAACTGTAGTAGCTCCTCCAAATCCTGCTATGATGCCGCAGGTACTGGCGGACGCAGACGAATATGTGAAATTCCTCGTCGAGAGGGTGTACAAAATGCTACAGAGGGGTGTATCTGCGGTGATAGATGCCAACGGGAGCTTTGCGATGGCAAAAACTCTGGCAATGCCCTGTATCGAGCTGATCCGCGTTCACCAAGGCCACGACCATATGGCCAAAATTCTGGAGGCTTCGGTGATCGAGCTGGACGAGCGGCTTGCAGAACTTCAGCGCATCCAGCGAAATGACCTCTCCGTCTTGGTAGATGCGGAGAAGGGGCAGTTGATTGCCGAGATCGAGTCTTTCTACCAGGCCACTGTGGGCATTTGGGAGCGCGAGGTGGCTGAGACTGAGGCTGCGGTAGAGCAGTTGTCTCAGTCCATGAAGAAGACGATGGAAACGCGAGCTGCGTTGGATGCTAACATCGCAGAGATCAACACCCAGATGCGCCGCCTTGAGGACCAACGGGCCCGACTCCAGTTAGATGCCGAACGCGTCCGAGCTGAACACGCAGCATTCAAGAAGGAGGAAGCGACTTTTACTCAGCGGACCCTTGCCTTGGCTCAGCAGCGACAACAGCTTGATGAGAAGCATGAGAGCGAAACTTTCGCTGAGGCTGTTGAATTGATGCGTCAGGAAGCTGAGCGTCGAGTCCTGACGACTGTGGAGACCCGTACAGCCGACTTAAGATGTCGAGTCAGAGAGCTCTCAGCCCATCCTGGAGAGGTTCAGGGACCGTAGCTTCTCCCTTTTTTTTATGTTCTTTTGCAACCCTTGCTGGGGGGATAGTGTAGTTTTGTACTCTCTCTTTCAGAAAAATAAAGAAGTACGCAACCTTTTTTTTTGTGATGTATTTATTTTTGTTATTATGAACTTGGTGATTTGTGTAGACCTATTATCTTTTGCGCACCTTGGTTTTTAGGTACAGATAATAAGTTTGAAGGAACCCACATGTTTGCTCAGAGGTGATGTGAACATGGCAATCATTAGGTTCAAAATGATAGAATCTTCCTACTCAGAGGTATTATGGACGTGGTAGGAATGATCCTGGGGGATACGCTGAACAACTCAGAGGTGAGTGGACGTGGAAGTTCGACGATCAATGTACGACAACGCAGGGGTTGTTTGTACGAGATGTTTACTCAGAGGTGATGTAGACGTGGTAAACATGAAGGGTAGCGTTGGCTTACGCAGTGTAAGATTCCGCTTTGTAGGGTGTAGAGGAACAACTCAGAGGTGATGTGGACGTGGTTGTCTTTCTACTGAAGGATGCCACGGAACAGCTGGATTCCAGAAGCGTATGAGTTTGTGGAAGGAGATTGTGCGTGAGCCCCGATGATTGGGCCCACAGATCCCCTTTGGGGAAGTACATGTCTGGAGGATGTCAAGAATAGTACTTCTTTAGGAACTTGCCGTTGATGGGCATCATGAACAAGTCTCCATTGGGTTTGGCGAGGCGGTAAGCACCGTTGGAGTATACCGTCTCTATGATGAAAGGTCCTTCCCACTTGGGCTCGAACTTTTTTGGTGTCTTGTGAGTTAACACCATTGGCCTTCTGACTGCTAGAACCAGGTCGCCAACTTGGAAAGTTCTCTATTTGACCTTCTTGTTGAAAGCCTGTGATATACGGGCTTGGTAGAGTTCGATGCATTGTTGAGCCAGGAGACGCTTCTCATCGAGTGCCTCCAGTTCCCGCAGACGACGACGTTGATTGTCTTCTTCTGTGAGTTTGTTTTTTATTGCTACGCGGAGTGAGGGTATCTGGATCTCGAGAGGCAGTACCGTTTCGCTCCCGTAGACCAGGGAGAATGGTGTGTTGCCTGTTGGGGTCCGTACCGTTGTGCGGTAGGCCCAAAGGCATTCGCCAAGCTTTTCATCCCAGTCGCGTTTGTTAGATAACACGACCTTTTTGAGTAGCCTGACAATAGTTTTGTTGAACGCCTCTGCTAACCCGTTTGCAGCCGGATTGTAGGCGGTGGATGCCACATTTTGAATACGATTCTTGTCACAGAACCTGCTAAAAATGTGGCTGATAAACTGAGGACCATTGTCATGAATGATCCGCCGGGGTACTCCGAAACGGTAAATGACATGGTGTTTGATAAAGCTGACCTCCCTGGCGCTCTTTACTTCTGCCAGTGGGACTGCTTCTGCCCATTTGGAGAAGTAATTGGTGATGGCCAGGATGAAGCGGTGTCCTCTTGATGAAGGAGGGGTGATTGGTCCCACAATGTCCATGCCCCAGACTTCAAAGGGCCAGAAGGCGACTGTAGGATGTAGTGGTTCAGATGGTGTATGTATGAAGTCTGCATGAAGTTGGCATGCATGACACTTCTTAGCATATTCAACAGCGTCGGCGACCATGGTTGGCCAGTAGTAGCCCATACGTCGCAGTCGATCCTGCAACTTAGGACCGGGCTGATGAGCTCCGCAAGTTCCGTCATGAGCTTCTCGAAGAGCTTCGGCTGCTTCTTCGTTGGACAGGCATCGAAGGAGGAGCCCATCGAAGGAGCGTCGGTACAGCGTTTTGGTAGCTGTGTCGTAGTAGAATCGAAGAGAGCGTCTCCTGACTGAGACGGCTTCCTTTGGGTCCTCTGGAAGGATTCCGTAGACAGCGAAGTCGATGAACGGGAACCTCCAGTCTCGGACATTAACACCAGTGTTCGTCGGCATGGCGTGAGTCACTCAACCAAATCTCGGCCAGTTACCGTGATATAGTGTTGAGTCCCAAAGGGCGCCGCCAATGAGGCTGCGAGGCCAGCCAGAGCGTCAGCCTCCAAGTTTTGTAGACGAGGTACGTGTTCGATGAAGAACCCGGTGAAGGTTGAAATGATGTTCAATGCTACTTCATGGTAAGGGATCAGATCTTCATGGCGAACCTCGTACTGCCCCCGAATCTGGTTTACGACGAGTTTTGAGTCACCGTAGGCTTCCAGATGGTCCACCCCCAGCTGTTGTGCGAGCTGAAGTCCCATGATGAGTGCGTTGTACTCGGCAATATTGTTGGAGCACGGCTTCGAAAGGTAATAAGCACGCTGGATGACCAACTGATCGGGGGAGACCAAGACTACCCCCACTCCTGCGATGATTTGGCCTTTGGGGCCTGTTTTTGAAGCGCCATCGAAAAACATCCGCCAAACGGAGCTTCCTTCGGTGACGTTGGATTCTTGGACCTCATCCGGGATGTCTTCATAGAGTTTTGAGGATTCTGGGATGGGGTGTGCAGCCAAAAAGTCAGCCAGGGCTTGACCTTTAACAGCTTTTTGCAGGACAAACACCATATTATACGGTGTTAACAAGATCGCCCATGTGGCTAGCCGGGAGTTCAATGAACCTGGCTTCGTCATGAGGACTCTGAGCGAATTGACTCGGGAAATGACATAAATTGTCTGGCCCGAGACATAATGACGAGTCTTCTGGATGGCAAACACCAAAGCCAAGCACTCCTTTTCAACGGGGTTGTACCGGTGTTCGGCCCCGATGAGCGTTCGACTGAGGTAGTAGATTGCTTGCTCATAGCCTGTATCGTTGTTTTGAGCCAGCAGAGCGCCAAGGGAATGATCCATGGCACGGACGTAGAGGAGAAATGGTTTGCCGGCGACAGGTGCCACCAGGACTGGTGGGCTCGTCAAGTAGGCTTTGATGTCGTCGAAAGCCTTTTGGCACTCCTCTGTCCAGACATAGGAGACTCCCTTCTTCATGAGCTGAGTAAAGGGTTGACATTTACCGGAGAGGTTTGCTATGAACCTCCGGATGTATGCCAGACGTCCCTGTAAGCCCCGAAGTTCTCGAAGATTCTTCGGAGGGTCCATGTTGAGGATGGCTTTGGTCTTCTCGGGATCAACATGAATGCCTTTCGCCGTGATGACAAAGCCCAAGAATTTGCCGCTAGAAACTCCCAGGAAGGATTTAGCGGGGTTCATTTTGAGTTGATGTGCCCGCATGAGATCGAAGACCGTCTTCAGATCCTGTAGGTGATCTCCTTTGAGGCGGCTCTTGACTGCGATGTCGTCAACATAGCATTCGACTGTCTTGCGGAGATGTTGACGGAAGATGGTGCTCATAGCTCGTTGGTATGTTGCACCGGCGTTCTTCAAGCCGAAAGGCATCACTATGTAGCAGAAAACACCCTTCGGAGTCTGAATGACGTGTGTTTTGCGTTATCGGGGAACATCTTGATTTGATTGTAGCCTGAATACCCGTCCATGAAGGACATGCGTTCAAAGCCACATGTGTTGTCGATTATCACATCGGTGATTGGAAGCGGGAATTCGTCCTTCGGGCAAGCAGAGTTGAGGTCCCTGAAGTCGATACAGACTCGTATCTTCCCATTCTTCTTGGTGACAGGTACGATGTTGGCTACCCAATCTGGGTGCTATTCCTCACGGATGAAGCCGCTGGTCAGGAGTTTGTCCACCTCCTGATCGATGGCATTCATGATGTTCGGACGGAAATGTCGCTGTTGTTGTTTGATAGGTTTGGCATCAGATAAGATGTTCAACCTATGCATTGCGATCTGTGGATCGAGTCCCGGCATATCTTCGTAGCTCCAAGCAAAGATGTCGATATACTCTTTAGCTAGCTGGATTAGAGACTCTCGGTCTTCTCCTTCTAGGCTTTTGCTGATGAAGATGGGTTTGGAAGAAGATCCGTCCCCAAGGTCGATCTGTTCGACTTCGTCTTCGGTGGGAGGTTCACGTAACTCAAAACGAGACTCCCATTGTTCTCCTAGGCGTTGAGCCCAGGGTTCTTCTTCGAAGGGTTCCGGCGCTTGGTCTTCGCCTTCACCTTTTTGAGGTTGTGCTGACGTCATGTTAGCTGACAGCACTTTCCTAAAGACTGATCCGATACTGGTATCGGAATCCCAAGTCGATGCTTCGGACGAGTGGGAATGTTCTACGTCTTTTGCATCTGAACTCTCCGGAGTTGATGGCGGCGTGACATAGCCTACCCCCCGTCGAGTCTTGTTGTAGTAGTCCTGCGGTTTTCCTTTGGGTGTTGGAAGCCGGAGAGGGAGACGTCGACCCTTGCCGTAGTTTAGGCCTTTGTTGCTTTTTAGGTCGTAGCCCATCTTTTGGATAATGTGCTTTGCCGTATCCGTGTACCGATAGACTTGTACTCTGCCGGTATCAGGTTCTGGCTCGAGTGGCGGAAGGTCTTGATGACGCTCGACTTTGCCCAAAATGATGGATCCTTCGTCTCGGCTTCGTGGAGGGGCTATGAAACAGACTCCTTGAGACGGGACTACTCGATTTACATTATGGACGGTCGTTATTTGTGTTTGCAACGACCGTAGAACGTTATCTAATGTATACATGGCATTCCAATGTGGAAGACAAGAATAATTAAAAGACACTCTATTATTGATGAAGTACGAGATTTTATCCCGTGGGATTACATTGTCTAAGGAGGGTGCATCTACATCAGCAGAGATATATTCGCCAAGCTCCTCATCTGTAAGCACTGGGACTGGATCAGGAGAGTCCACCACAGCTTTGATCTTGGGGTCTGAGAGGGTTATGTGAGCCCTCTCTGACGTCTTGGATGACTGCGGGGGCTTGCCCTTGAGACGAACCTTCAGAGGTGCCTCAACTGCGCCTCCTGTGAGTGGTGCTTTCTCCTGTAATTTTGCCACCAGGGGAGCCGACGTTTGAGGCGGTTTTCCCTTGAGGCGTATCTTCAGGGGAGCCTCAGGAGTCGGGGCTTTCCCTAATAGTTTGATGCTCATTGGAGGCACCTTCTGGGGTGGTTTGCCCTTCAGTCGGATCTTCAAAGGGGCGTCTGGAGTCATCTCAGGCTCCGTGTCCGGCTCAGTTGCCGTCTCTGTCTCATCATCAGCATCGTTGGCTTCCTCCTCGTCAAGTGGCTTGTACAAGTCAGAATCGGTGAAGTAGGCTTCAATCCCTTTGAAAGGATCGATGTCTGCGAACTCCGTCCGGATGACGCCGTTGGTGGATACATATTTCATGCATTGGTGGAGCGTGGAAGGCACCACCATGTACTCATGTAGCCACGGTCGGCCGAGCAGGATGTTGTAGTTGACCTCGGCATCCACCACATAACAGGTCACCTCAGTTTTGAGGTTGCCGATGTGACACTTCAGTCGGATCTTGCCTAGTGGCTCGCTTTTGCTAGCGTTGAAGCCACTGATGGTTGTGTTGGAGGGCGCCAGCCGATGCATTAGGATTCCCAGTTTTGATAGCAGCGCCTTCGGGATGATACTGAGGGAAGACCCCGGATCGATCTGAATTCGGCTCACCTTGACTGAACCGATGTACCCTGTGTAATACAGCGGTCGGTTATGTCGGTGGTGCTTGAGCAGCATGTCTTGTTGGGTGAAAGTTATGTTTGGGATAACTTCATCCGCACAATGACAGTGCGCACAAGTAGTTGGGAGGTCTTCAGGCTGCTTGACCTGACTGAGAAAGGATTCAGCGTCCTTCAGAGCTTCGCAGAGAGCTTCTCGGGAGTCTTTGGAAAGACGCAGGAGCTCAAACAAAGACAGACGTGCAGGAGTACTGGCCAGTTGTGCCAGTATGTCAAAGTTGTGGGGCTTGGCTAGCCCCGAAGCATTCTCCTTCCGTAGAGGTCTGTCGAAACGAGCATCCACCTGCTTCTGCTTATTGGCTGCTGAGGGTTTAGACGGGCCCTCCTCAGGGATGGTGCCAGGAGGCACCACCTCGGCGGCAGCTTCGCCGGGCTGAGCGTTCTGTTGTGCACACGTCTGCACTGGAAGTGCCTCTTCCGTTGAAGAAGAGACCGTGCGGCAAGACTTGATCTTCCTGTCTTTTGATTTGGAGGTAGAGCGTACCTCCGGTTGAGTCACCTCGGAGACGAGGTCGGGGTGAACCCAGAGGACCTCTCTCCGAGATGTGGTGAGTGGGACGAGTCCACTCGCATTGTCACGGGTAGGTGGCAAGTTCACCACCTCCATTGTCGCCTTAGGGATGGGGACGACACCATCTTGTGTGGTGGTCGGTGGCAAGGTGCCGAACTGAAGTGACACCACATTGGCTGACACCGTCTTCTCTTCATAGTCGACGGAGATTACATCGGCATTGATCATGCGCTGGATGTAATTCTTGAGGACGTAGCAGTCCTTGGTCGGGTGTCCGACAAACCGATGGTAGTGACAGTACCTCGGGTTGTCCACTTTCCCGACTTCATCGGGCCGTTTTGGGTCCGGAAGCTTGATCTTGTCACCCTGCTTCAGTATTTCAAAGAGTTGCAGGGTGTCTTCGTCATTGAATGAATACACCTCATTGGGTCTCGGTGCCAATGGAGGCTTCTGAGTAGGCGCAGATGCGCCTTTCGAGGCATTAACAGTCAATGCCTGTTTCCCCTTTGCTTCTCGTCTGGAGTTGTTGGCTGCAGACCTTTTCCCCTTATCATCAAAGGCGGGGAAGCTGACACCCAGAAGACGTGCATTGGCCGCCTTCTTTTCTGCGGCTTCAGCTTCGATGATGAGGGAGCTCCAATCGGGAGGGGGAGTAGAGTTGAGCCAGAGCTTCACTGCAGGCAGCATGTTCATGCTGCAAGAGGAGAGGAGCGTATGTTCTGGCATGCCTGGAGGTAGCCTGAAGCAGGCCTGTCGGAAGTGTTCGATGAACACCCGAACCGTTTCTTTCTCCTTCTGGCGTATCTCTATGAGAGATGCCATCGTCATGTCCTTCCCGCCGTCGTAGAAGCGATCGAGGAAGAGGCGCGTCAAGTCGTCGAAGGACGATATAGAATTGTTAGGGAGGCTGCAGTACCAGTCATACGCCACCCCTTTTAGAGCCCCAACAAAGATGCTGGTGAGGAGCGCGTCCTCCTTTGGAAGATGCCCCGTCTGTGACTGGAAATATGTCAAGTACCGACGCGGAGAGTCCTTCCCGTCGTACGGCGTGAGTGTTTGTGGTTTATATTTTGGAGGATAAACCACCTTGTTCCACTCGAGGGGATAAGGCTGGGGAATGCCCATCTTCTGGCGCTCCTCTTGCCTGTTCTTAGACTCGAAGCGCTCCCGCAAGTCCTTGATCATTTCGACCACATCCTCCGTGGAGCTAGAAGTCGGGGAAGGTGGCACTATCTGGAGTGGAGCGTTTGAAGGCTCCGACGTCCGGGGTGCTTCTGTATCTGAGGGTGCCCGTTGAAGGGGTACACTCGACTCCCCATTGGCTCCTGGGTCGGGACCGGTTGAAGATGTTCTGGTCAAGGCCGACCGTATATCAAACACTGCTTGAGTCAGTGCTTGCATAGAGGCAGAGAGGGTTTTGAGTCCTCCCTCTAATGAGTCTATGCGCTGGACAATGTCTTGCGGCGGCGCATCAGACTCGGAATCACCCCTAGTCACGTATACTGTCCTGACACGGCCGGGAGTAGATGGATTGGTTGAGGCTTCGCTCTCGGCCTCACTTTCATGTGGGGGAGTCACCTCTCCTGGTGTTCCACCTTGGCCACCCCCAGCCACATTCTGGAGGTCATTCTCGACGTGCGCATCTGCATAGGCCTGATTGCCCTCAGCTCCGTCTTGAAGGGCCTCCTCGTCTCTACCCCCAGCTGTGTCCTGGAGGACATCCTCGTTTTGAGGGGCTTCTGGGAGGCTGACTTCGCCTTGAGGACGAAGATCCGCCGCAGCTGTGCTTTGGACATCTTCGTCTTCGGAAGGAGGCTCAACAAGGGTCTGACTACCCCCAGTTTTCTCCAAGAACTTCTTCCTCGACTGAGTACCTTCGAACACTCCCGAGGTCGAGACAGCAGCCTTGGTTTTCCTTGGCTGGCTTTTAGATGAAGACGAGGGATTGCCAGTCGTCTTCCGGACTGACGAGGAGTTGGAGGTCACGTTGCATGAAGCAACCCTTGGCTCCTCTTCTGTTGATACCTTCATCCCGAGGCGATGTCGGAGGGGTATGGATGATTGCAGCCGCTGGAAGACTGACTGCCTTGGTGGTACTGCTGCTTTGCAACAACAGTTGATGGTGACCACCGTACAAGTATGCCCCGTGAGAGGTGCATCGTGCCTGTTGGTCGACTCTCCTGACCGGCGTTTGTGAGTGATCACGTTACGCAGGTCGTTGGAGGAGAGTGCCACCTTCACACCCCCTTCAGACGCATGGCAAGGCCAAACGCCAGGGTGGACAGGTGAGTGCTGCGCCCCCTGATCTAATACCAAGCAGGCATCACGATCAGTAGTGGGGGAACCACAACATTTGAAGTGACTTGAATGGACCTCAAACGCACAACCAGAGGAGGCGCGGGAGTTCAAGACCACTGAATTTGCCTCACTCGACTTGGTTGCGCACGCAGTAGATGCGCCCAAGTGAGATGAGGACTTTGAAGGTCGACTCGTTTTTGGTGCAGAGGCACCTGATTCGACCTTGTACAGCTTGCCATCGGCAGCGCACGTGATTGTGAACGCGTGCCTCTGACCTGCTGCTGGCATAGCACGTTTGTGGCGCATGGCCCGTGCCGCCTTGGATTTCTTTGTACTAGCCCGCTGGGGCGTATAGTACTCAGCATCCAAATTCTCCTCGCCATTACAGCGAGTGAGTCTGTCAAAGACATAGACTTTTTGTGGCGCATCAGAGGTGATGCGCGGGGCATTGGCTGCGCCCCTGCTCCGTCGACGCATCTTCCTCGCCTGAGAGGGAGATGGCTGGGGAACGTGGTCTACCGCACGCTTCCCCGAGAGATGCGCTGCATCAGCGGACGCACCTTGGTTGCTGAGAACGTCAGCAGGAAGGGAGGGCTGGATTGGCACATTCCCTTCAGTGGTGGTGCCCGAGGCGTCGACCTTGCGCACCCAGACACGGCGGGTCTTCTTCGGCTTCGGTAGCCGCTTCGAAGGACTCGCACTTCCTTCAGAAATGAACTCCTCGTACGCCTGTTGATTGAGGCGCACGACCAGCGTCTTGTGGGAGGAGCCCACCTTCACGTCGTCGGCCTGTGACACGACTTTCTCGGAGGAAGAGAAAGAGGTCCCCAGCAGAGTCGCCAGCTTGTTTGCCATTAAAATTGTTTGATTGAAAACTTTAATACAAACAGAACAGTGTTACAATATAGGACTTAGATGTAGTCCTAAGAGTACACTTTTGTTTAATCTGGGTTCCTAGTGCCAATGGAGCGAGTGGTAATGCGTTGACTCCGTTGACGGGCTGACGACGGTTATCGGTTCTCTGAAGGTGTAGATTGCTCTGGGTGCTGGAGCTTGCTGAGAGGAGAAAGACGTTGAATGTCTGTATCTGCCTCTCGGGTGGTATGTTTGTTCGTATCTGTCTGTGTGTGTGTCTGGAAGAAGGAAATGATTCCTCTATTTATAGCTGGGCAGGTTGGCTGCTCATGCGCGTATATGTAGGATGCGCCGGTGCGTGGGGATGCCACGTGAAGATTGCTGACGGAGGCGCATGGATGATGCGCCCTACTCGAGGGGTTGAATTCTTCATACTGCTGTTGTGAGCCGGCACGTAGCAGAGGAGAAGATCTTTCTGTTGCTGAGATCTTGGATGAGTTGAGTCAAAGGACACGTGTCGTCGACCCATGGCTCGGAGATCTCTGATTTGGTGGGGGGACGATTTGGTGGGATGCGCCTTGGATTGGGCGCATGATGAGATTTTGGCTCGTGACCTTTAGGAGTCACGAGCCGTTCTGGGCGCATGGCTTTTGAGGCGCATGCGAGCGACTTTCCTTCTGTCTTTCGGGATCAGAGATCAGTCTGGGGCGCATGGCTTTTGAGGCGCATGCAAAGCTTCAACTGGAGGCTCTTCTTCTGTCTTTAGGGATCAGTGAAGGGTTTGAGGCGCATGGCTTTTGAGGCGCATGCAGGTTTGGGCGCATGGCTGCCGAGGCGCATGCGGGCGGTTGAGTGGCCACGTGGCAGTAGCCGTCGGAGAGGAGTAATAATGATGCTGACGTTGGCGATGCTTCGTCTTCTGAAAAAGCTGTCAACCGTTCAGGCTCAGGTCAGCATTTAATGTTGGTGACATTCGATGGACAGCTGAGTGGGCGCGTCGGTTGACGTTCCACTAGGCGTATGGAACGTATGGAGGCGCATCCTCTGTGATGCGCTCGGTTCAGGGCGCATCTGTGGGAGGCGCTTGGTGTTTGAAGGGGTGTGATGCGCTGTCCAGCCGGCGCATTCGACACGTCTCTGATGATGCGGCTGTTTCGCTTCTCGAGTGCTTTTAATAGCCGTTTGGCTGAAGTCGAGGCGTCCGGTTCATCCATTTAATGTGAGTTCATTGCACGAAATTCGGAGAGCCATCCACTTGGCGCATGGGTTTGATCTGCCCGGCCTATAAATAGTGGCATGGAGAGAAGGTTGGCCTCTCACTCTCTCACGTCTGTCCAACATGAACTCGGGTTCTCGGGTGCATTCTGTTGACGAAGTGCTTCCGAGGGTGAAGATGAGACGCCATGTCGTCGTTAATGCTCCTGAAGGTGACTGTTACATCCAAAAGACGGAGTCGAGGGCTTCCGAGGCGGGCGGAAGGTGCCTGTTGCATCCAAAGATAGGGATGCTCGGGCCTCGTCTCCGTTGTTCCGGAAGAGCCGTAGATCGGAATGGCGGTGCTAGGCTCTCTCCTTTTGGCTTTGGAGGCTCTTTCTCTGGATGGGGGTGTTAATTGCCACCCTCATCCTGCTCGGCCAGGTGAGCCTGGCTGGAAGAGCAGCACATAACTGGGCTGCTGAAGGGATGCACATAACTGAGCTGTTGAAGAGATGGTGGGATGCGCCTGGTTGGAGGCGCATAGTATCTGCTGCGCCTCACTGGTGGCGCATGGTGACTGCTGCGCCTAACTGGCGACGCATGGTGACTGCTGCGCCTATCTGGAGGCGCGTGGTGGCCGCTGGCTGTAGACTTAGAATCTTTTCTTTGTAGAAATTCTCCTTTGTACAACCTTTTCTAGACATGTAATAGACTTTTGTATATAAATAAAAAGTCCTTCTTCAAATGTCTATACTTATTGACTTTGCTGTGAAGTGTTCTGTCCGAGTTCTGGCGCATGTAGTGTCTGGCGCATGGGCTTTCTGGTTGTAAAATTCCATGCTTCTACAGCTAAAATTTGGCAACTTGTTGCGGGATATGTACTTTTGGAGGTACCGTTGGAGGGAAAGAATTAGAGTCTGCTAGTCCTTTACCCTTTTTGGAATTGCTGGCATCTTGATTTTGTGTCCAATCATCCTTTGTTATTGGCCCATGGTTGTTAGTACTGAAACGTTTATGTGGACTCTTAAACTTCTCAATATATTATTCTACCTTCTTTGCAAAGATGATTGCTTCAATGAGTATGTATATATTCTGTAGGTATAGTTGAACATGGATGTCTTTCCTTAGGCCGCTAAGATAACGGGCCACCTGTTGGAGATATGTTTCGTACATGTTGTTATGGGATGAGAGTCTGAAGAATTCTTCAGTGTAGTCGGCTACAGGTCGTGCACCTTGTGTACAATTTTAATATCGACGATAGAAAATTTGCTGATAATCCGGAGGTAGAAATCTTTGTCGTAGCAGTGGTTCCATCTTGGGCCAACTACATACATGAGCTTTGCCGACTCTCGCACGGATATGCTCGAGTTGCTCCCACCAAGCAGAGGCGTCTCCCTTGAGTTTATAGGCTATGAGGTAGTACATGCCTCTCTTCAGGGATGTTCATGTACTCCAAAAAGTGTTATACTTCTGTGAGCCAATCAAAAAAGTCTTCAATGTGTGGTCGACCGTCGAAAGAGGGAAGATCCATCTTCATTTTGAAACCACCTCCTCCTTCATAGTCACTTTGGCCCCTTCGTTGGTATGCATGACCTCGTCGTTGTTGGTTTGCATAGATTGTTTAGGGGCCCTGATAATGGGATCCCTGCAGGCTATAATCATCGTCGTCGCTGTCTTCGCAGTATTCCTTGTGAGGGAACCACTGTTATGGCCACGACGTGGACCCTTTTGTGGACGACTGATAGTAGGATGAGCGTTTGTGCCTCCTGTCTCTGTAGGCTGTATCCCGTGATATCAACCACTTCGTTGGATTTGATTCGAAGAAAATCCTGCACTCCATCCAGTTTGTCAAACAGGACATCAACTTTTTTTTTGACAAGACTTCGACGTTATTAGACAGGGCATCAAACTCCTACGCGTGACGGGTTTCACCATTGTTGTTTTGCAAAAAAAAAGATTCTCAAAGGTTTTCGAACGAATTGGAATCCTCGATCTGTGGGGCTCTGATACCACTTGACGCAGCATGATAGCGGAACGGACTTACCTTCGTGCTTGGCAATGGCCAAGTCGATCGGTGATGACGATAACTGGACAACCGTTGCTTGGTGAGAGCGAAGCGGTGCCTCAAAAACTCCGACGGATGGTCTTTTGAGGGGTCCGCATGAAAGTTGCTTGAAAACCTCAAGCGAGGGACTTCCAAATCCACGGAACAGTCGAGTCCATGACCAAGAAAAGAAGAGAACAAATCTCATATTTTAAAGATAATTTTATTGATTAAAAAGTTTTTGCTCAATTGCATACAAAATATGCCTATTTATAGGACTTTTATGACAACCTAATCCTAATCAAGTAAAGACAAAACCCATCCTAATAAAAGATAAAGTCAAAAGAAGAATCACAACATAAATTGGATTATATAAATAAAAAAAAGGAAAGAAAAGAAAAAGAAAAATGAATCCAAAAGGTATGGAAAAAAAGAAAAGGAATCCTCGAGGGACTAGGATTCTACGCTACATCAATCACGTCCCGAAAGGCGTTGCTCGAACTAGCAACCTCTTGGGGTATGCCTCACTCCTCGACCGCTTGGACTAGAGTTCACCACTTGCCTCGTCCGGCCCGACGACGGTCCGCACTTTAGCCCGCCGTGCACAATACACGGTGGGCCAATTTCCGCATCCACGGGACTCCTCCCCCCGGAAGAGGGGCTTGCGGAGTATATATTTCTTATGAAAGGAATTATTGACTACTTGCATAAGTCCTCATAAAAACATCTAATAGCCAAAAATTATTAGCGAACCCTAGATCAAAGTAATTCATGATATGATCACATTATCGTCAGTCACTATGAGCTTAGGTAAATGTAATATTCTTGAACCAAGATCAATAGCTCCCAAACTATTGACATGATCTGGTAGGTTTTTTTTTTTGCTAGTTGGGTTAGTCTTTGCTGAATTTTCTTGAGAACGTTATCGGTCCCTCCAAAGAGGGAGCCAGAGGGATGGCAACATGTGCTAACAACATGTCGACACTCTTACAACATTGACAACTATAAATCCCTCCTCTCCTCTCCTCTCCTCTCCTCTCCTCAACCTCCCTAAGCCTCTCAAAACTAGTTCCGTAACGTGTTAATTATCCTCTGGCGGATGCCACGGTGTTCTCGTCGCCGACTGCCTAATGGTAAGTAGTACAAACAAACTTTTCACCCTCGCACACAATATTGAGTAGCAAGAATGGAGAAGATAGGTCAAAATGGTCGTTTCCTTTAAAAATGGTCGGAAACGGTCCTTAAAAAAAAAGGTTTGCGCCAACATAGTTGGTGTTTTGCAACAAATCAATGCGGCGCCAACTTCCATAGATTCGTTACAAAATGCCAACTCAGTTGACGTTTTATCTCACAGTCTGTAAATATGAAAATTTTCTCTTGTTCTAGGCAAATAAATAAAAGTTCTCCCCTCAATGTGCAATTTTCGGTTTGCATAATAAGTGTTACACATGACACTTATCTCACAGACACCCATTCAAGGAAAAAATAAATATAATAATTTAAATATTGATATTATAAATGTTGAGAATCAATAAGGGACTTTTAGTCCCACATCGGAATATGTAGTATGTAGAGGAGCTAGACTCCATATAAGTAGTGAAGTAGGCCATCAATAAAAAACCAACTATTATTTTCTACATGGTATCAGAACCATAACTCTATCTCTCTCTCTCCACAAAAAAAAAAACATCGGAATTTGATTATTACTCTTTTCTGCTCTTATCAGAAGACCTCCCAATTAACCAGCCCAACTTCGAAGGAACTATATCATTCCAATCTTCTCTCAACAAGTAAACCAAAGCTGTAACTGATGTTTTTGTAGAGAAGAAATCATCCAGGTACCCCCCCCCCCCCCCCCCCCCCCACACACACACACACCAAATTTCTGTCCAACTTATGCAATTAACGTCTACAAATTTTGCGGTTGTCCCATCGATATTAATATCCTTCTTGCTGTTCTTGATGCACCAATCTTTCATAGTACTCTTACACTATGTTTGGGAACATAGGAGGGGAGGGAGAGGAAAATTTGAGAGGAAGGAAAATTGAGGGAGAGGAAAGTTAACTTTACCTCTTCTTATTTGGATGAACAAAAAGTAGGGGAAGAAAAAGTTTAAAAATAATTTTTTATTTGTTTATGGATATAGGTATAATTACTATTTCCTCCATTTGGGAGGAAAATTTTTTGGTGGGACCCACCTACTTTTTCCTCTCAAATTTTCCTCTCCCATGTTCTCTCCCCCTTTCCAAACACCATCATTTAAAATTTTCCTCTCACTTTCCCCTCAACTTTTTCCTTCCTCCCATTTTCCACCCTTCCCAAACAGTACCTTAATCTTCCAGGACATATGCAGGTAATAATGTGGAAAAACTCCGATATTTATTCCGCAGAAGTTTCGATCAAACTACGAGCTAGAGATCTTTTGATTCAACATATCTGCAGAATAATATCGAGGTATCTGCTATTTAACCTGACCGAAGATACAATTACTATTTCTCAATCATATCATTATATTTACCATCTTTTGTTTCTAACCTCGGCAAAAGAAATTTAGGTGTGACTGAATTTGTGAACCCCAAGGATCAAAACAAGCCAGTACCAATACTTTTATGCCATATTCGAATTCTGTAGTCCTCGCAGCACTCTCTAATTTCCCCTCCAATTGTTCTCTCATAGGCTCACAGAAGTGTGTGATGATGGTGGAGTTGACAAAAGTCTGGAATATAATTATCATTTTTATTTATCACTAGAACGACAAAGCAGCATCACAAGGTTAAGTTCTAAACATCCTCATCTAGAGGGGATAGCCAGGAGGAAACCCCAAAAAAAAGACAAAACTCAGCTCCAGCAAAATGGAGTATTTATTCCTTTAGCCAAAATAGAAGCGACTCGCGTACTTCTTGCATGCTCTAGTCATCCATGCATATAATGCATCGCAGGCCTTCACCCTTCACCATCAGGTCGAATGCTTTGTTGATGTCCGAGAACGGAACCCTATGAGTGATGAACTTCTCCAGCTCCAGCTCCTGCATCACAAAACATTTTAGGTTTCATAGTTTCAGTCCAAATCCAAGTAGCGCTGATAACTGCAGAGCATTGAGGCAGGCAATCGAACAAACCTTCTTCATGTACATGCCCACTACGTTAGGGATATCGGTGCGGGGCTTGAAGTTCCCGAAGAAAGTTCCTTTCAGTGTCCTCTCGTTCAACAAATTGATAGGCTTGGTGGAGAACACAGCATCCATCGTCGGCACTCCTACCAGCACAGCAACACCCCAGCCCTACACATTAAGAGAACTACATTATCGGTTGCTCAAAAAGAGAAGATCAACATGATACGATTTCTGAAATTAGTTGCGTACATCATGGACGCACTCGAAAGCAGATATCATGGCGTTGATGTTGCCAGTACATTCCACACTTCTGTCGACTCCACCATCGGTCATTTCTGCGAGTACCTATATGAGAAAAAATTGGAGGGAAAATTACACTATGCTGTGAGGACTCTACTGAACAACCATTCCAATATGGCCATGAAGGAAGGAACTATACCTCTTGTATCGGCTTGTTATGATCCTTGGGGTTCACAAATTCAGTCAAACCAAATTTTTTGGCTGAGGTTAGAAACAAAAGATCGTAAATATAGGACATTATTCAGAAATAATAATTGTATCTTCTCCGTCAGGTAAAAAGTTTTAACAGACCTCCCTCAAATCTGGCGGCGTTCAAATCAATCCCAATAATTCTGGATGCTCCAGCAATTCTTGCACCTTCTGCAGCCTGTAGTGCGCAAAACATTTTTATCGAAGAGAACTAAGAAGTAAAACGCTGCAGGAATTAGTTTGTAATATATAGCTTGTTGTGTACTCATACCCCAAGGCCTACAGCTCCCAACCCAAATATCGCAACTGTTTGGCCTTTCTTTGGTTTAGCCACATTGATCATCGCGCCTAGACCTGAATCAAGTACAGTGCACCTTAGTCCATGAAATAACTGGTGCAATTGTTCGGATGTTGGTTCTTGCACCTTCTACTTGAGCTTTCAAGCATCAATGTTCGCTTACTATACTGAAATAACAATGTACATAGAACTAGCACATGGATCACCTGTGGATATGCCACAGCTCAGAATGCACACTTTGTCAAGGGGGGCAGACGGGTCAATCTTGGCAAGGCACCCGGCGTGCACGACAGTGTACTCGCTGAAGGTGGAAGTCCCCAGGAAGTGGTTGATGGGCTTGCCATTGATGGAAAACCGGGAAGTACCATCCTCGATCATCACGCCCCGATCCGTGTTAATCCTTAGCAAGTCGCACATGTTGCTCTCTTCCGACTTGCAGTGCCTACATTCTCCACATTCTCCTGTAAACACAGGGAGTACATGGTCTCCCGGCTGGAGATTTTCCACTCCTTCGCCTACGCTCTCCACAATCCTGTAAAAGAGTACATAGACTGATCTTATAGTAAATTTTTCCTCCCAAGGCCTCGTTTGGTTTGCGAACTTTCCTGTGTTTGGATGCCAACACCTTTCCAAACACCGGAAAGGAATTAATGAGAATTGCAATTTCCCAATGAAAAGGAGAACAAAGAATTGATTTCCTTTCCTTTCCTTTCCAAGAACGAAAGGAGGCAGAAACTTGCTCTGTTTGTTGAAAACAGAGGAAAAGTTAAAATCATAAAATGCAGGAGAACTACATTCTCATATTGATCAGTTTCACTAAGTTCACTAAAATTGTCAGTAGATTCATCGATGTGATGTTCATGTTCAGACATAATTCACGGCAACTATCAAAGGCTCCTGATATTGATAGATTCTTTCAAGAACTATGTTCTAAATGGCGGACGCCTAGGCAGCACCTAGGCGCCGGGTGTCCGTCCGATGCCCGCTTAGACGCCTGTCTAGTTCTCGTGACACCCGACTCTGCATGTTTTGGGGTTTTATGAATTATTTCTGCAATTTTTAGTAGATTTGTTTGGATTTTTTTTAAATTTTTTTTGGAACCGACTATATCTAGGTGGCCGCCTTGGCAAGCTGGCACGCCTAGCGCTTTTCACAACCTTGTTCAAGGATCAAGATTACTACTACTACATAGAAATACAAGGAACGTACCCTGCCGCTTCATGGCCGAAAATGCGAGGAAACAATGGTGCTTGACCCTGCATGAAAGAGAGGACATGGTAAAAATTAGGGACCCTTGGAAGGACACATTTCATACATTTGACAACAAGGTGCAGCCTACTAAATATTGATCGTTTAGTAAACATCACATCATAGCATCCATGATCCATCTCATCTTCACAAAAATTATGTAGACCAACAACAATTTTGTATAAACATTTGAATAATTATAGAATCAGCATCTGATCAGTTTTAGCTCTTTAGCTTCTATTTTTTCCTACAAATGGATCACATCTCTTTCCTAATTTTCATCATGACCAGATGTTTCTTGTTTATTTATTTATTATCAAGCCTGTGACATTATCACATCCCATAGGTTTCTTTGCAGAAAATCAAGGAACAGACGCAGTAGCATGAGAAAAAGTCTAACAGCTAGTCAGGACCATATTGCACATACGAGAAATTATTGAAGGAACAGACAAGAGTACAATGTTGTAAAAACCGGACCGGTCGGTCCGGTTTGACTAAAAACGGGTCTTTTAAAGAACCGTTGGTTTTTTGTGAAAATCGGGTTCAACCGGTGAACCGGTTTACAATTGAACCGACAAATTTTGGTATTTTTTTAAGAAAAATTTTTAAAAAAATTATCATGTATAATTTAGACCATTTGATTCTTGGTTTGATTTTGGTCGATCTTATAGTTGTAAGATTAAACCAAATCAACATACTTATGGCCAAACCAAACTAAACCAAGAAGTAAATATGGATATCTTACATATTTGAACCAAACTAAACCAAGTATACTTGAACCCCGGTTGAACCCCGGTCCGACCTATACCAAAAAAAAAATCGGTTCGATAATCGGTCCGGTTTTTTTAAAACATTGCAAGAGTAGCATGAGAAAAAGTCCAACAGCGCTAGTCAGGACCATATTGCACATACGAGAAATTATTGACTGTGCGGTGTGCCGGAAGCGGTGCATGCACATAGATTGCGTGACGATGTGTGCATGCACACATCCCCATGCTAATTTCTCTGCACATAGAAACATAATTTTAAATAACTAATTAATAACCGAACTCAGTTGGCCATCTTGGTCAGCGAAAAGAGGTATAACCTCCTCGCGATCGATAAGGAGGTGTGTCAAAGAAATGAGGGCAGTGGGCCCAAGAGGGAAATATATGTATATCCCAAGGAGATGGTACTTCTGAAAATATATGGTCCTTAAAGGATATCTCTATAATAAAAAAAAGTGGCTACTTATAATGTGTTTGGAAACATTTGTGGGGAGGGAGAGAAAAATTTGAGGGGAATGAAAATAGAGGAGAGTAAAATGAAAGTAAAGTTAATTTTTCCTTCCTTTGTTTGGATGGACAAAAAATAGGAGAAGGAAAAGTTTAAAAACAATTTTTTATTTGTTTAATGGATAGAGGTATAATTACTATTTCCTCCTTGGTATTCTCAAATGATGATTTAATATTAACTTTTTGAGGAGCGGTGGGGTAAATTCACTCAAATTTCTTTCAATCTCTCCCATTTTTCTCCCACTTTTGGGAGAAATTTTTTTTGCTGGGACCCACCTAATTTTTCCTCTCAAATTTTCCTCCCCCATTTTCTCTCCTCCTTTCCAAACAACATCATTTAAAATTTTCCTCTCACTTTTCCCTCAACTTTTTTCCTTCCTCCCATTTTCCACCCTTCCCAAACAGTACCTTAAAAAAAATATCCCAAGGAAATAATACTTGTGAAACTTACTAGCAAACTAAGACTCAACGGTCGCGCCAGCGCTATTCATCAATGAAATTGCAGTTTGGAAATTTGATTTCGAAGATGAAAATGGCAGGCTGAGATGGAATTGTGTTATTAAAACAATGAAATCAATATATATACATATATACCTTGGCTTCCCAGAAGTAGAGATCGGTGTGGCAGAGGGAGGTGTACTTGATCTTGATCCTGACCTCCATCTTCTTCGGCGGCGCCACCTCCACCTGCTCGATCACCAGAGGCTTCCCCGCCTCCCATGCAACAGCAGCTATATATATACATCAATCAATCAATCCATCCATTAGCAAGCACTCACGCATGCACGCATGCATGTCACATGTAACGTATCGATCAATACTGGTCGAATTAGGACCGCGTACGTACGTACGTACCTTTGCATGGAATAACAGCGCCAGCAGTACTGATCGCCATGGCTGAATACTCGAGCTAGCTCCTCTCGACAAGAAGAAGAAGAAAGAACAATTGAAGAAGAAGAAGGGGGAGAGAATGAAATGTTTGTATGGGCGGTAGGGGTCTATTTATTTTGTTTGTTTGTTCTTCAACAATACAGTGGGCGCGCGTGGCGCGGTTTTGGGGCTGAGTTGGCGGATGGTTTCGGCTTACACATGGTATACATGCACCTGCTCTTCTGCTGACAACTCGCTCTCCTCTCCCTCCCCCACTAATAAAAAAAAAAAACTGTGGGACGTTCCGGTCAAACAAGAATGAGTGGATTTTGTTAAACCAATGGCCCCCCGTGTCTCTCCTAAAATCTAAATAATAATTATTATTATTTATATTATTAGAGATATTTTAGCTAATATTTTAAATCAAAATATTAAAAGTAGCATATACTTTTCACATCTTTAAAAAAAAAAAATCCAAATACATCCATTCCTTTGTATAGAACAAATATTTTTTAAGATATACTTCCACTATTTAATCAAAATTTTGGCTGATTTATAAAGACATAAGGATATTTGTTAGTTTTTTTTAAAAGTAGAAGTATATGCTAATTTTTATATTTTAAACGAAAATATTTGCTAAAATATCCCTTATTATTATTATTATTATTATTATTATTATTATTTCATCTGTCGAAATATTATCTTGCATCGATATTCAATAAGACTACAATTCGTTGGTTGGGCCAGGTCCGAACCGAACCAGTTTGGTTTTAATCAAATCTGACCAAGTTGGATCCGGGTCAAGCTCGTGTAAAAAAAAACTGTCTAAATGGAGTCAAGCTGTGAACTAAAATTCTAAATCCATTCCAACTTAGAACTTGGTTTGAGCCGATCCCAGCTAGCACTAGCCACTTGAGCTTAGAGTTCAATGGCAATATATATATAAGTTCTCAGTCCTGGAGGTGGTGCAGGAGTTTTTCTTGGAAGGAAAGTTGTTGAAGGAGCTGAATCACACATTCTTGACCTTGGTTCCGAAGAAGGAGGGTGCGACCTCCCTCGCCGACTTCAGGCCTATTGCGTGTTGTAATTATCTATACAAGATAATTACTCACCTCATGTGTCGGCGTATGGAGGGGATTATGCAGGGCTTGGTGTCTCGGAATCAAGCAGCTTTCATCAAGGGACGCTCGATTGCTGAGCACAGTCTTCTTGCTCATGAGATGGTGAGAGATTTCAACAAGCCGGGGGGATGAAGGCTTGTGTGAAGCTGGATTTACGGAAAGCCTATGACACGGTCAATAGGGACTTCCTATGCCACCTTATGCTTGCTATGGGTTTTGATGAGAGATGGGTGGCAAGGGTGAGGGAGTGCATATGCTCCCCCACATTTTCGGTCCTCATTCAGGGTACTCCATATGGATGCTTCTCGAGCAACAGGGGACTGCGGCAGGGGGATCCTCTCTCTCTGTACCTGTTCACTCTGGTGATGGAGTACTTCACTTGTATGATGGACCTGGCTGTGCATAGTAGGAAGATTGTTCCTCTTTTCAGGCAGGTCAGGCCGGTGGTGTCTCACTTGATATATGCTGACGACCTCTTGGCATTCCTGCTTCCATCTATGAGGGGGATGAGGGCACTTTCAGATATTATGGAGGAGTTTGGGAGGTTGTCCGGTCTGCAGCTGAATAGGGAGAAGGGCAGGATCTATTTCAGCTCTCAGTGCACCCTCAAGGAGGAACAGGCCCTTCCTCTGGGAGTGGAGAAAGGAGAGTTACCGGTGAAGTATCTGGGGGTTCCATTGATGGTCAATTATGCCAGGGATCAGGATTGTCTCAGCCTGGTGAATTTTGCCCAAATGAGAGTGGAAGGCTGGCAGGCAGCTGGACTGTCCTTTGGTGGCCGTATTGAGCTGGTGAGGTCTGTTATCTCTGGCATCGCTATGTTCTGGTTGCAGTCGATTCAGATTCCGGCAGCTACCATAAGGAAGGTGGAGTCTATTTGTGCTAATTTCATCTGGAGAGGAGGTATGCATGCGATCGCTTAGGAACAACTCTGCCGGACCCGGGAGGAAGGAAGAGTGGGGTTGCGACCTCTTCGGACGGTTAGAGAGGCATCTAGGGTGCGGATGGCGTGGCGGTTCATCACGAGAGGTTCCCTTTGGGTAGAGTGGTTGGCTAGCAGATATGTGCGACGGATGAATTTCTGGCAATGCATGATTGATAATAATTTCTCGATCTCATTTAAGGCTATCCTTAGGTGCAGACCGGTTCTACAATACGCTATATGCAGGATTATGAAAGATGGGACGAATACTGATCTCTGGCTGGACCCGTGGATGGGTAATGGCTCCCTTCTGGAGATCTTGGGCGCACAGATGGACAGAGAGGCGAGCAGGGGGGTGAAATGTAGTCGGATCATCAGGGATGGGAGCTGGAGGTCTGAGGAGTATCCATACACGGCTCAGTTTGGAGAGGCGATTCGTCGGATCACTATCGATACTAGCCAGCCTGCGGACTCCTGGAGTTGGGTTGATCCTGGTTCGGTTGGAGGGTCAGGGATATTCAGTTTTAAATGTTGCTATAATCTGGTTCAGACCCCACATGACAGGATTGCGGAGTATGACTTTATCTGGGCGAAGGGAATTGCCCGTAAAATACAGCTTTGTTCATACAGACTCCTCCTAGGAAGGTTGATGACGTGGGACATACTTATTAGATTTGTGATGCAGATTCCAGACCCGAAGTGTGTTCTCTGTACGGGTGACGCGAAGTCTATGGGACACCTATTCTTTGAGTGTCCATAGACTTGGCACATCTGGGAGGAGCAGTGCATGCGATCGTTGGGTGGAGTTGGCAGTACAAGAGATATCCGGAGGATCCTCAGCTGAATCAGAGACCGTCGAGGTATGGACCCTGTTTGGGCCAAGATGGCTAGAGTTAGACTTGTAGCATCAGTTTTGCATGTCTGGAGGGAGCGCAACAGGCGTATCTTTGAAGGACTGGCTACTCCGCCAGTAGAAATTCTACATAATATAGAATTCGATGTATCTGTAATGGCCCCTTAACCGGGGAGGGAGATGTGAGAATAGTGTATTGTAATACCTTTACTGTGATTTGCGTGGAATAAAATTACCCTTATTCCAATATATATATATATATATATATATATATATATATATATATATATATATCATGGTCTATTTTATTTTAAAAAATAAATTATTTAAAAATTTGTTAAAAAAAGGTTTAATTTGTCATGATGGAAAATCAAACTCAACCAAACAAGAAAAATACCTTGCACCTTAATCACATGAGTTATAAGAAATATTTGACTATAATTGAATAATATTCTTACTATTCGTGCAAAGCACATGCATTTACTAGTTCTAGTACATAATGAGGCATCAAAACGGCTCAAAAGTGAGTCGTCTAAGCCGTATGTATATCATAGTCCATTTTATTTTTTAAAATAAATTATTTAAAAAATTGTTGGAAAAAGTTTAAATTTGTCAACATGAGAAATCAAACTCAACTAAACAAGAAAAATACCTCGCACATTAACCACATGAGTTAGAAGAGATTTGACTATAATTGGATAATATTCATATTATACGTGCAAATCACGTGCATTTACTAGTATATATAAAGTTTTTTGGTCCTAGTGGTCAGTAGGTGGAGACATAGTACATCCTGGTTGGATGGATTCGATCCCACGAAAAGTAAATTATTTCTTTCAGATACGGTGCCAGTTAAAAAGAATATTACCACAACTACTGTACCAATCTCCTTATTTCCTTTTCATATTCCTCTAGGTTTCCAAAATTAAATTGACCACATCTGTCATGAATCGCTCCCAAAATACGGAGATCATGGTGTGTAAATACATCTCCAGGCTAAGCACCAATACGATACTCTAGCATCCGTACCTGCGATATTGTCGCTTGTAGAATTCTAGGATAGAGTATAGGACATCAAAGAAACTTTATACAATCTAAAATATTTCACAGTTAATTACATTCTACTCCTTGCATGTTGATACATATCAAGTACAAAAGTTCACAAAACCTTTAATTTACATGTATCAAGCTACAAAATAAAACTTGTTGCACTTCCAAGAAACCATCTTCAATCATTCTTCAACCTCATCAATGTTGTATAAAGGCAGCGTCTCCTCTTGATTGTCTTCTTCTCCTAGTGAACAAGAACTATTCATCAAAACGACGAACAAGTCCTTATTTCAAGAACGGTAATAAAATAAAAAAAATGGTAGTGAAGTTTCTAAGAAAATGTATATGTCCAAAGTAAAAGAAATAACTAATATAGAAACTGGAATACTTGCGACTGATTTATAGTGTTAACTTGAAATATGAGATTTTATCTCTATCAAAATCTTATTCAACTTGGTGTCCAAATCAGAATCACAAACATAAATCACAAACACAAACTCATACATACAAATACAATTTAAACGTATTGGAACATATACATAGTCTAATGTCTCGACAATAATCCTATATACTCGAAATTATGTAAATTTTCTGGATGAACAATGCTTAGATTCTAGTCCCACAAGAGTCAATAGTTTTCAAGTGTTGTGATGTCAATGTATCATCTTTTATTTCCATAAATTTACATAAATGTGAGAAATATTGGAATTATAACAAGTACCGAATTTACTTGAGTTGTCTCAAAAATTCTATCAAGTGTAGTGAGCTAAGCCTTACATCTAATAATCGTATGGCCATACAGATGTCAGAAATTAGTGATCAGTTTTTAACCAGTATTTATCGCAAAGAGTTCGTACAATATGATCCAAATATTCTTTCCTACCCAATGCAATATATAAATTTACAAACAATTCCTATCTCATCACACACCTACTTAAGTTGATTAGAAAACCAATCATATATCCTGTTTTTTGTGTGTGTGTGTGTGTGTATATATATATATATATATATATATATAAACCAGTATTATCGCAAAGAGTTCGTACGATATGATCCAAATATTCTTTCCCACCCAATGCAATTCTATAAATTTACAAACAATTCCTATCTCATCACACACCTACTTAAGTTGATTAGAAAACCAATCATATATCCTGTTTTCGTGTGTGTGTGTATATATATATATATATATATATATATATATATATATATATATATATATATATATATATATATATACAAATGACCTCTAGCCTAGTGGTTAGGAGAGATGCTTGCGGCCCAAGTGGTCGGGAGTTCGAGTCTCAGTGGAGGCGAGTTCGCCACAAGTACCCACTGCTTCAATATATATATATATATATATATATATATATATATATATATATATATATATATATATATATATATATATATATATATATATATATATATATATTGAAGCAGTGGGTACTTGTGGCGAACTCGCCTCCACTGAGGCTCGAATATATATATATATATATATATATATATATATATATATATATATATATATATATATATATAAGAGACTTAGAAAACGATTCAAAATGAACCTTTTAAGTTGTATGCATATCCTTACGTAATTAAATTTTTTTTACTTAATTTCACTTTGATACTCTCAACTATTGTATTTTTTAACTTGATATCTTAAACTTTTATATACATCAACTTGATGTCTCAACTATAATTTTACAACATAATACCTCTACTGGTGTTAACAGAAATTTAGAAATGACAAAAATATCCCTCATTCTTCCTCTCCCTCCTCCTTCTCTCTCTGACAATCCCCTATCTCTTCGATGCCGGAGGGGGGAGGGGCGTGCGACAGCAGGGGCGACGTGCATCAGTGGGGGTGCGGAAGGCGCCAAGAGGTGGGGGGGGGGGAGGTTGGGGCTGCAGGGGGGTGGGGGTGGAGTGGGAATGGCAGCGGGAAGGGGGGTGGGTGGCGGGATGCGTGGGACCCTGAGGTCTCGAAGATCTCAAAGATGGAGGACCCGTCGCACCCCTCATGTTGGCGAAGAAGCAACTGCGGGAGGCGAGGACGACGATGGACGTCGAACCGGATCTAGAGGCTGTCCGGGGAGGCGACAGTGAGGTCGACATCGGACGGTCCCCAGTTGGATGGAACCAGTAGAGGTGGTCTTGGATCCGGATCTGGTGGTGGTTGACGGTTGAGGGGTCGGATTGGGATTGCTAGGAGATCATTTCGAAGAGTGTGCTGGTGGTGGGTTTAGCACTGGGATAGGGGGATGGGGGTTGGGGGAGAGGGAGGGATAGTTTAGGGTTTTTATTTTATTTTAAACGAAAAAAAACTAACAGCTGGCTAACCGAGGGTATCAATTTAAAAATTGTCAATAGTTGATGGTATTAAGTTGATACATATAAAAATTTAGGGTATCAAGTTCAAAAACTTTAATAGTTGAGGGTGTCAAAATAAAATTAAGCCTAAATAAATTTTAACTAATTGTTTAACTATCTAATATTATCAAACTATAGTCAAACACCTCTAACTCATTTGGTTAAGGTGAGAAATATTCTTCTTTGGTTGGTAAGTTCTATCACATATGACAGCTTAATTTATAACAAATTTTAATTTTTAATTATGTTTTAAGAAAAAATTTATGTGCGTGCAATGCACACACACACACACACACACATATATATATAAGCCTCTTGGATCTAGTGGTCAGCAGGTGGAGACATAGCACATCATAGCTGGATGGGTTCGAAATCATTGAGAAGCGGATTATTCCTTTCAATTGTGGTGCGAGTTAAAAAGAATATTACGACAACTAGGGTGCCGATCTCCTTATTTTCTCTTTCTCTTCCTCTTCCTCTAGCCCAAATTAAGTTGAACACATCAATTGTTAGGAGTTTTTTTTTATGAACTTTAGATTTCATTTAATGTATATTGAGATTTTTTTTTTTCCTTTTGAACCCCATTATTAGAGTTTCGAACCTAATTATAGGGATTTCGAAGTTTCAAAAACAGGAACAAACGTGTTAGGGACGAAACAAGATTGTTAAATTTTGACATAGTCAGCACTGCCAAAATTTTGACAGTCTTGAGACCGAAATTAAATTTCTCAGGACTGCCAAATTATGAAATTAAATTTTGGCAGCCCTGTGCATATCTTTCGCCATCCCAAATGGAACGGTATCGATTATGAAGTTTCGAAACTCCATTAATGGAGTTTGTGCATATCCTTCTCCATCTCAAATGGAACTGTATCGATTATGATGTTTCGAAACTCCATTAATGGAGTTGGAAACTTCAGAAATGGTCCTAAATGAGACTATCTACTACAAAACTGTGCCAAAAAAAAATGAATTAATGTTTAGAAATTTGGAAAGGAAGAAGAAAGTGCATTTTTTGTTGTTATTTTTATACTTAAGGTTGTGATGCCCCTAAAATTTTTCAAAGGATATTATGTGTATGAAAAAATAAGTATTTTTCTTACTTTTTGGTGATAACCTGTAACAAAAAATGAACTATTCTTAGCATTAGCCAATAGAAACAGTTAAAAGTAATAATTTTCATAATGATTCATAATATGAATGTATATACTTACTACAAGTTTACCACATGGCAGTTGTGAATGGTAAGTCGGTCCAATTATATAATGACACATGACTAATATTATATTAATAAAAAATAATGAAAAATAAAATCTATGTAAGATTAAATTAAAGAAAAATAATAATAACTATGTGACATTATACCATACTTATCATTCACCAAGTGAAGTGATGAGTTTGATCCACTAAATAATTTTTCTATTTGTTCAACTTGTAAAATTTAAAAGAAGTAGACTATTTCCATGTGTGACAAACTAACACATTTTCTTTTCCTTTTCCTTTTGTCCTTTTCTCAGCTTTGAAAAAGTATTCGATATAATGACTTTTCCGAAGTTGCCAAACATAAGAAAAGAATGAGATGTTGAAATATTTGGAGTAAGATGGGAAAAAAAAAAGTGGTGCTAGTGGTTACCGACTATGTTGGTTCAGAAATGCTTGTGGGGCCTTTTTCTTGTTCAAGCTCACTATAGGTTTAGTAGTCATATCATAATTACTAGAAGTTTAAGAGTTATATTTTCTCAGTTATTAGCATGTCATGAGTAAAGAGAGATCCAAACCAAAAATAAATTAATTAATTGATGAATAAGAATAAGAAGAGGAAGTATTGGTTGTATTTCTTTGCTTGGTTAACAAAAAATACATGACACAAAAGAAGTGGACAATCACCAACGTGAGTGAGAAAGGAGGTTAACCATAACTAACTCAAATATTTGGTTAATGCTCACCTACAAAGCAACTGTTTTGGAATTTAATACTTTTTATTTTCACTCTTTGGAAGAAGACTAATATTGCAGCCTTGCAGGACTTGTCAATTTTGACACACCACGGGAAAAACAATCACTCCAAATACAAGAATTTGTACCTCAATTTCAAGTATGAGAATTAAATAGATAAAATCTCAATGGAGCAACTCATTAATCAAATCAAATTCATCAATAACATAATTGTTATTTTGTAGGATGTCCTATTTATAAGAAAGAACCTTACTCTTATAAGAAACTAAATATAATAAAAAAACTAGAAAAACAATACAAGCTAAAGATAAATTTTAAGTACAAAATTTCGTCAAAATCTTCCAAAAATTTGCTGAAAAAATAGTCTAAAAGATTTGATTAAAATCCATAAACAGTCCAAAATAGACTTGAACATATTTTTGGCTTGTTCGCCAGTTTCAGACTCAATCATGTTTGCGTTAGACCCATTTTTTTTGTACAGAACTCAAACATTGTTCTTTTTGCTACCGTCTGAATAAAGTGCCTCGTTATCTGTCAACGTATACTCAATGAAGCCTCCGTTCTCCAACTAAACTTTTGCTTCTTCAACACTTTGAATGACCAAAATCCTCTTGGTTGAAGATTGTCATCCTTATTCAACCGATATCACCTCCTACCTAAGCACCCCATGATGTCGACACCAATGTTAGTACAAAAATCTATTTAGCAATTTGCACCATCTCGCATTAGCCTTTCACAGTCGCTTCTGAACTCCCTCTTGAACTCCATGGAAATACACTTCTCTATGAAAGATCTATTTTGTCCCATACTTTGCATCTGCCGCCAAGTTGCCTTCATAGTGTCACGTCCCATAACCAAAATACTGGAAAACGAGGACGAGACTAAGCCAGCTACGTATACCAGAGTACTCCAGTACCTCGAGATACGGTCAAAGCTGAGAAGACATGTGGTTACTACTGAAATAACGTGTAGGCAACTCTAGAGGGGGGTGAATAGAGTTTGTGTCGATAATCACCAAATAAAAATTAACTCTATATCACCTCCACAAAACAACTATCAAGATAGTAATTAAATCAGAGAGAAATACGGAAGTAAATAAAGATTAGAAGAGCATACGCAAACACAGCAGTTTTAACCTGGTTTCCCTCGTGGAGGACTAGTCCAGGCCTGAGAACTCTAGCTCAGGATCGAAATCCACTATTTGTGAAATAGTGTACAACCACGTGTCTTTACTCAGAAGAGCATGCCAACTTCTTACAGATTCGCAGGTGGCGAAACTTAGAATTGTCCAAGTAACTTTTCTTTCACTCTTGCACACAACTTCTAGCTGATATCGTACTAAGCACCTTGGGCTAAGGAGAGTTGTGACTTAGGAGATATGGAAGAATAAGGCTTAGAGTAGTAGAGCATAGAAGGCTTGAATATTTGAAGGTGAAAGATAGAAAGATAATCTGAAATGAGAGAAATCAAGCCTTATTTATACTATTCTGGGTAGGCAGAATTCGGCCCGAATTCTGCCCCAAGAATTCAAATTTTTGAACGTTGGACAGCTTGTACCAAGCAGGCCCTAAAAATCAGGGGACAGAGTTCGGCCCGAACTCTGTGTGGGGGCAGAGTTCGGCCCGAACTCTGCCTCCTAGGTGGCAGAATGGCCTTTGGGCCTTTGGGCTTTGTTTGGCTTGGTAGAGCTTAGGCTTGGTTCAGGAATTGGTCTATTTGTATGGTAGAGCTTGGAGAGATATGTCTAGGGGTTGAGATGACTCAGTGCGACTCAACGTACATTCTCCTAGACTCAATAAATTGAAGATTACAGACTTAGAACAAATAGGAAAACCAAGAGCCCTTTGATGACGCATTTCTTCTGATATTTGAGCAGATCTGAAGACGTCTTTTTTCTTGACAGTGGTCGTCCAAAGATAAATAGATCTGAAAATCTGAATACCTTTCGGGGGCTTCGCCCTCCTCGACCCCTGTCCGCTGACCGGGCAGCGGAACCCCCGATGCGAGGCCCCAGATAGGTCGCTAGGCGGTTCGGAGAAATCTCTTTGTATGACGCCGTCTTTGGTCCATCATTAATTCTTCATTGCCTATGTCCTAGTTTGATCATGTTTGATCATGCTTACTGCATGTCTACAAATACATGTTAGGCCAGCAAAATATGTTGCAGTACGATACAAGCATAACAATATAATATAGGACAATTAGGACAATGCTAAGTTTAAGTAGCAACATGATAATGAGTATATGAATATTAGTAATATCATTATGTTAAACTTAATTGATTAGCCATATTCAAAAATACGATATAATCATTGGGCCAACAACTACTACAAACCAACAATCAAATCATAGGTATCTCAATCATAAACAAATAAATAATGCACAAGAAGTATGATCATCGAACATATAAATAGTAAAGTGTCCCAAATATAATATATAGATGATCATGAAACTAGTAGTACAAAATAAATAACTAGCAAGAATGTAAGTCATACATGATCAACTCAAACTTTAGTCTAGTATATACAAATCATGTTGTGCCCATAGGCTAAATGTAAATGTCCAAAATACGAGCTAAACACGTGCTCGGTGGCTAAATATCGCAAAAGAATATGTACAGATACTAGTGGGTATAAGAAGGAAAAACTTGAGTGGACCCACTCAGGTACTCTAGTGCTCCGGATGGTCACCATCAAGTGGAAGGTACGTAAGATCCTCCGTCTCCGCTATCAGATATGGCCAAACAAACCAGTGGGTCAGGCCCAAGATAGCAAGTACCACAAAGGAAGCCAATTAATAAACTAAAACAAACATACAAACATAACAAAGGCTAAAGGAAAAGAAATAAAAATAATTTTTTACCTAATGATTGTATCATATTTTTTAATATAACTAATCGATTAAATTTAACATTATGATATCACTAATATTCATCAATCACAATCATGTTGATACTTAAACTTAGCAATCCTAAATATTATTAAATGTATCATACTGTGTTGTTTGCCTAATATGTATTTGTTAACAAACAGTAAGAACTTGGATATATGTAATGAAGAATTTATGACGGACCAAAGACGACGTTAGAATAAAAGATTTTTCTGAACCGCTTAACGACATCTCCGTAGCCTCGTACTTGGGGATTTAGTCCGGTCATCAGACTGGGATCGAGGGGGAAGCACCTGTAGTGTCCCGTCTCAACATCGTGTTCCGTTCCTCGTTACAACATAGGAAGCACGGTTAAGAAACACTATTGCTATCGATTCGTGAGCGATTGAATAAAGATCATTTTCTCGTTATGGATCGGCTTCTTCAGAATCAAGTCTCATATTCAGCGTGCTGCGTTTCGATGATACACTCTGCTGCTGAGTCGGGAGAGACCTCTCATCGCTCTGTTTTTCATGTCGCATTTGCTTCTTTTGCTTTGATTTTATGAATATATTTTCGTGAATATTTTTGATGGATTTCATTGCTTGCGTTCTTCGAACTTCGTATTTTATATCGAACTCGGAATAGAAGGGTAGAGTGATGATTCATTGCTTATGCGATTTCAGGTGATCCCTTAGGCGCCATCTAGCGCAACCAAACTCTTTCTTCTTGCCTCAAGTAAATCAAGGTGAGTGGCTTGATCCTTCTCTCCCTTGGCCTTCTTGTTCTCTGATCAATCGACGATACCAATATATAAATGTTAGATGAAGATGCAAGGATATGAATGCTTATTCCCAATAAATTGTTGCACGACTTCTCATGTACACTTGCTATAGAACTGTTATGCCATGATTCTGCAACATGTTTACTTATATTATACTCATTATAGAACTATGTTATGCAAGGATGAATCGATGAATGGGCCACGATAATACGGAACACACTAAATTGGTTAAGTTTCTTAGGAAGTCGTCTAGCGGAATCATTGGACAACTTGTGCACAAGGTAAAGTTTCTCGAATGATAACCCGAGGGGCCACGGAATCGATTTCGACCTAGAGGAAAACAATATAGCTGTGCTGAATCCTAGCATGGGTGATTCGAAAACTTTCAACGGGCTCGCAACCGTGCTGAAAGGGTCATCATATAACCAAGGGTACAGTCTAGGATGACTTGTCATGTCAGTGACCTTCACATAAATATAGATTGTATTAATGATTGATATATATTGAACAGGGAAGAACACGGTAAGTTTGTACTGCAATGACACGCTCTGTCGTAGGTAAGTTGTAACGTACTTTATGTTATTATGACTATCGAATGTTTTTATGCAATTCACTAGGATAAAATTAGAAAGATCACTAAATATATTACACGCTTCAACATAACTTCTTGGAACAAATGAGTGTGTGGAACATTAATTAGTTACACACCACTACACGACAGTGTACTGATCCTCGCTCTCCACAGGTACTACAAACCAGGAGGAGTGTGCCAACTAAAAAGGCGACGCTCGATTTTTTTTTTTTTTGAAGCCTTGCTCATTTGCTTGAAGGCGTGAATCTACATCAGTCCAAGGAATATGCGACTTCCTTCGATAGCAGGTAGTTTGAATATTTTGGTTGTAAAAGAAGGATGTAATGTATATAATGATTATCTCATCAACGTTCATTTTGTAATCAAGTCAAGTTGTAAGCCCATGCGACAACTATTGTAATAGAGTCTTGTAAATGATGTTCATTATCAATAAAGTAAAGTTTTCTTCTATTCCAGTGTGATGTTCAATTTCTCTACATACTCTATTAGATGTTGTATTTTGGATGAGATTGCATAGTATGAGCGCAACTTAGGCTCGTACGACATCACGTCCGAAGGACGGCTACCGATTCTTCGAAATCGGGGCATGACAGCACCCTCCTCCTCCGTGGGGGATCGGAGGCAAAGTCTCCGAAAGGTATTCAGATTTTCAGATTTATTTATCTTTGGATGATTGTCGTTAAAGAAAAAATTCATTATTTAAGAAGTCTACAGCCTGTTCGTGTTTTTATATTTTCTTCTGTATTTGATCTTTATTTTGAGTTTAGGACTTATGTAAGTTGAGTCGTAAAGTTGGCACTAGGAAGCTTAAACCCTAACCCAATTCATAAACACAAATCCACTCAAAATCAGCGTGGACCCAAAACCAAAATTGGCCTAAGATGACCGAACTCGATTTTCTTGACTTAGTAACCCTAGTTTCTCGTTCCTCATGGAGAATAGGGTGCCAATGTTCGAATTTATGAATGTCATGAGACTGAACTCTGCCCGAACTCGGTCTCCAAATCTATAAAAAGGCATTGAATTCCCCTTTGTTATTCACTCATTCATTGAATCTTCACTTGCCTATCAAGCTGAGCTATAAACCTTCTTCATTCGCAAGATCAACTCCACCTTCTAGTGCCAACGCGGTTCCGATTTAGAAGTCTGTTCGAGTTGTAAATCTTGGATTTCTAAGTGTTGTCTATAAACTAGTTCTTTAAAGTCGGCAAGCTCTTCGGATCAAAAGCTTGTTGTGTTGAAATCAACAAGTCCTTCTGATCAAAGCTCGTGGTTGTTGAAGTCGACAAGCCTTCGGATCATTATAAGAAGTCGACGGGCCCTTCGGATCAAATCACGTGGTGTAACTTTTATTTTCCAATAATGGATTAACATCGAGCAAGAGTTCTCGAGACTGGATTTGTCCTCCATGAGGGAAACCAGTATACATCACGGTGTTTGCGTCATGACTTCTTACTTTATCTTATCTCTATACTTGTTGTTCATTTTATAAGTTAGTAATTATCCTTATTTCTTATTTGGTAGTTGTGACACACACACTCTACTCACCCCCTAGAGTTGCCTAAGTATCCCCACAATCATGAATAAGTAAGGTACCACATGACATGTAAGAAACTGGAAACACAAAGAAAACTGAAGCATGTAAATAAACTAGAGCATGTGAATATGTACATGATTATGTAAAATAAATTGGAACAATGTGTAAGTACAAGATCAAGAATCATGACATGAACAGTAAATATGTACAGGAATGGGCAATACTAGAACAAGACTAGACAAGCAAGACATGAACTGGACTCCATCCATAAATCATGGCCATGCAATCAGTATGGGTTGATACATGAGCTAAATAGGGCTATCACAATCCTAGTACTAACATATGCAGTTTGAGAATTTTTGTACAGTACATGCCATGCAGTTTCTCCAAACTACCCCACATATCGAAAAAGTAAAGAAGTATAGTAGATGCACCACCCGAGAGATGTGCTCCTAATGACAAGTCACACAACGGTGAGCTTGTGTGAAGTCCATATATATGTATTACTCGACGGTGAGCTGGAAGTGTGCCCTCATGATGGAGAGCTCCAAATCCATAAAATAACTCAAAAAATATCATTGGGATATAGGACTGTATGCACCTGGATATTCCCCTATCTTAATGCTCTATATACTCAAGCTAGTTGTTAATCCTTAACATTTTCATCTAGGATTCCGAGTGTGGCATTCTGCAAAATTTATCCTAAACATGATACTCACCCTCAGGGATATATAAGACTAGACAAGACAAGACATGGTGCACTATAACAAACCACAACAGGAAAGTACAATAAACTAAAAATAAAATCGTGAGTGTGCTACGACGAACCACTATCTAGCAATGCTGGACAATATATGAGTGCGTCTCAATGGACCACTATCAATCAATACCGAACAATATAGGAATTATGAGTGCATCACGACGGGCCACTATCAAGCAATACAAAAAATAGTATGTATATGACAGTCAAGATAGCAACTACGAGCTCAAGCAATCATGATCAAGACTAAGCATGGCATGAACACTATAGTACAACAAATCTGGACAGGCATGCAATACATAGTGTGAAATATGTCATGGCATATACAAGGAAGCTACGTGCAGAAATCAAGGAACTAGAACAAAATCAGGAATCATAGAAATTGGCAGTCTATTCAGAATCCGACAAATTGTTGCTGATCTCCGATGGATTATTTGATCGGTCACAGCAAGTTATTTCCAAAAAATGGGGCCATTCGGAAGATCTGGGGGTGTATCACGGACCTCCGATGAATTTCTAAAAACTGGACAAAAACTCAGTAATTTGTATAAACGATTTTTGGGGCTAGAATTTGGTCCCGAATCTCGCCAAAGTCAAATCTAGCTATAAGAAATATTATGGGTAAGTCCCATATAGCATGTGGACTAAATCTCATGGTGGTAACTCCCGTATCACTTTCGATATTGAGTTTTCCAACTAAGTAAAATAACAAACTTTGTAGGAAATCAAAACCTAACTCAAAACAAATTCAAAAATATACAACTAGATGTTATTCAACGAGAGAAACATGTACTAAACATGTACCGGATAATAATGAACTTTCAATACCAAAAAAAATAAAATAATAATGTTCAATAGTTCGACAAGATGTACTTGTCTAAAAATGAGCTCTCAACCTAACTCTTCTACTCCACCACCTAGAAAAGTTCAGAAATCGCACTCTTAGCCTCAAGACCAAGCTCCAAGCTCATGAGAAAATATTAGAAAAAAATGAAGAAAGAAAGAGAAGAGAGAGAGAGAGAGAGAGAGAGAGAGAAAGTACAAAGAGAAAATCAAAATAAACCGAAGGGGTATGTATATAGACGGGGTCAATTAATCGTGACCATCGAATCTGCCACATCAGCGATCCACAACTCAAACCGATCAATATCATCCGTCCATCAAAGAAAACCAAGAAACCAATGGATAATAGTGAATCAAAACCAAGAAACCAGTGGACGATAGCGCGTATATCACACTATTCATCAAAAATTTCTAGCCATTCGAATTATCCAACAGATTTTTGCAGATTACCGTCGAATGATCCGATCGGTCACATCAAGTATTTGCCTTCGGAAAAATCCCATTCGGAAGATCCGGCGGAGTGTCGCGGATTTCCTACAGATTTTTCGAAAGAACAAAAAATTCCCACTTTGAGAAATTACTAGGTTCTCCTTTATATATACGGATCCTAGCATGGGTCTATAGAAATGCCAAAAGATATTCTACAAGTGTTGGACACTATGAAAATAAACACGATCACCATAAACTCAATAAAACAGGAATATCACACGATATCACAATCACGAAATCGAAAAACTCAATGAATAGTTACTCGTCTATCGTATACAAATATCGATATTGTGAGACGAGTCTCACACAGAGAGATCTATATTTAGCTTCTCCTCCAAGATGCATGTACGGAGGACGCAAAAGTGATCTCCTTCATCAAAAACTTATCGTTGATGTAGAAGTCGTAGACGACATGTTTTTGATGAAGTTGTTCCCATGCCACCACAAAAACCGTCATTTTCTTTATAAATCTCTTTAATTTATTCTAACTAGAGCATCTTATGTTTGAGCGTGTCTAACAATGAAGCTCTCCTACTAAGTGTGTCGGCCACCCAATTGGAAACTCTATATTTGTGCACGAGAATGTATGAAAATCTCATGTAGTGCTCCCAATATTCGAGTATAGTGGCCTGTCTAAACAACAGGAGCAACCACTCAAATAATCATCTCGCATCTTCAGTGACGTTTTTCACTCCGCTCCCCCTCTGACAAATGCTTATTTATTGGTAGTCACTTCGTAGATCTACCTTGGAGAAGACGTCGAGCACACTCGGTTAATTTAATAGTGTAGAAATGAGTCTAATTTCTCAGATAATATTATTGAGGGCTACTGCCTACTACTTATAGAGGGTCCAACCCCTCTTCATATTACATCTAACCGATGTAGGACTAAAGTCCCTTATTTACTCTCAACACTCCCCCTCAAGATGGGCGATAGATATTAATCATCCCCATCTTGTTACATAGCTTTGACAGACTCAATGAACTAAGACCCTTAGTCAGACAGTCTGCCACTTGTTCTTCTAAGCGAACATAGTCAATCTTCAGTATCCCTTGTTCCAGCTTTTCCTTGATGAAGAATCGATCGATCTCGATGTGCTTCGTTCTGTCGTGCTGAACCGGATTGTTCGCTATACTTATCGCAGCTTGACTATCGCTCAGAAGGTGCAATGGTGTCCCCTTGTCTAGCTTCAACTCTGTCAGCAGCGTCTTTACCCATAGCAATTCTGATACTCCTAGAGCCATTGCTCTGTATTCTGCTTCAGCTATCGACCGTGCTACCACTGACTGTTTCTTGCTTCTCCATGAAACCAGGTTTCCTCCTACAAAAACACAGTACCCTGTGGTAGACCTTCTGTCGTCTATGCAGCTTGTCCGGTCTGCATCGCAGTATCCCTCAACATCTGTGCATCCATTCTTCTTGAACCACAGTCCTTTTTCCGGCGTCCCTTTCAGATCTTAGAATCTGAAATACTGCATCCATATGACCCGTTCTTGGATCATACATATAGCGGCTTACAACACTTACTGCAAATGAGATATCAGGGCGAGTATGCCCTAGATAAATCAGTCTGCCTACTAGCCTTTGATACCTTTCGCGATCAACAGGCTTTTCTGCTTCTGCACCCATCTTGCACTTCTGGTCAATTGGAGTGACTGCTGCTCGGCATCCCAGCATTCCTGTCTTTTTCAGCAGATCTAGTACATATTTCCTTTGTGAGAGAACAATTCCTTGTTCACCATCACACACCTCGATACCCAAAAAGTATCTCATCTCTCCCAGGTCCTTCACCTCAAACTCTTTGGCGAGTTTCGTCTTCAGCTTAGTGATCTCAACTACATCGTCACCTGTGATCACTATATCATCTACATATACAGCAAGTATAGTAATGTGGCCCCTTGCATGCTGGAGGAAGACAGTATGATCTGCATTTGTCTGATGGTACCCCATGCCAGTGACAGCCCTTCTGAATCTGTCAAACCAGGCTCGAGAAGATTGCTTCAGCCCGTACAGCGACTTCTTCAGTTTGTACACTTTTCCATGTGACGTTCCTTCACCTGAATCTGACACAGAGTAGCACCCCGGAGGAGTCTCCATGTATACTTCTTCTTGTAGGTCTCCATGAAGAAATGCGTTCTTTACGTCTAACTGGTGTAGCTTCCACCCATAGTTTGCTGTAATGGAGACCAGCATTCTTACGGTACTCATCTTCGCTACTGGGGTAAAAGTCTCATCATAGTCGATACCATATGTCTGGGTATAGCCTTTTGCAACCAGTCTCGCCTTGTATCGTTCAACTTTTCCTTCTGGTGTCTCCTTCACTGTGTAAACCCATTTGCATCCCACAGTTTTCCCTTCAGATAATGGCACCAGCTCCCATGTCTTATTTTTTTCTAGTGCCCCAAGTTCTTCCATCATTGTGGCTTTCCATCTTGGGTCCTTCTTTGCTTCCTGCCAATTCTTAGGTAAAGAAGTGGAGTCTAACGAAATGAGAAATGTTTGATAAGTTGGAGAAATATTAGAATAAGATAGGTAGTTGGCGATATCATGTTCATAATCTTTATAACGAATAGGAGCCTTTTCCACATTAATGCGAGAAGACCTCCTTAAGGGAGAAATGGGTGGTGGGGAAAGCATACCATCCGAATCGGAGAGATCCGCTTCCGAATCCGAGCGATCTGGTGCGGGAGTAACATCTTCAGGAGTCGGAGCAGGAGTAGACGAGGGACTTGGCACTATAGGCACAGGGCACGGCACAGTACTGGACCTCTGCTGTCTTCTTATGTAAACTTGGAGCTCCTTTTCCCTTGTCTGCTTCTCCCCCTGCGTAATGTACGTATTGTCTTCGTCATCCTCCGTATCAGTATCATTGATGCTTTCTCCTCCTTTTTTTCAGTGTGTCACGACAGGACAAGGTATCGATCCGACAACTACGTTTGGGCGTACTACCTCCCCCTTACGTCCAACACCCGCAGTATGAGGCGTGTTCCCAAACGCAGAACCTTCGTTCGAACCATAATAAGGTTCCAGCTCTCTGAATGTAACGTCCATGCTTACAAACAGCTTCCGTTCAACCGGGCTCCAGCATATGTAACCCTTCTGTGTTCCGGTGTACCCAACAAAGACACACTTAACTGCTCGAGGATCCAGCTTACCAACGCCAGGCCTGTTATCGTGGACGAAGCATACGCAACCAAATACCTTCGGAGGAACGGTGTACGCAGTTGTCCCCGTGAGCATTTCCAAAGGCGTCTTCCAGTTCAGTAATTGAGAGGGCATCCTGTTGATGAGATAAGAGGCTGTCAAGACAGCCTGCCCCCACAAAAATTTAGGGACATTCATAGCCAGTATCATTGTCCGAGCTACCTCCAGCAGGTGCCTATTCTTTTGTTCGACAACACCATTTTGAGCCGGTGTATATGCACAAGAGGTTTGATACAGTATACCATGAGAGGATAAATATGCAGCAAACCTCTTATGGGTATATTCCGTCCTATTATCCGACCGGAAACACTTAATACGAGCATTATACTGTGTCTTTACCCGTTGATGGAGGCTTTGAAATGCCTCAAAAACATCACTTTTATTCTTCAGCAGGTAGACCCACGTTACGCGGGTAGAGCAGTCAATAAAAGTAACAAACCATCTATAACCGTTAACACCGTTTGTAGGACAAGGGCCCCATACATCGGAATGAATCATATCAAAAGCAGCAGAACATCGATGCCCAGAACTCACATAGGAGCTTCTGGTATGTTTCCCCAACTCACAAGCATCACAAACTAACAACTCTTTATTTGCTTTTGATATAAGGACGGATACAGTCGACTAATAACGAAAAGAAGAATGTCCTACACGCTGATGGTGGAGGAGCAGCTCGGCTTCGACACTTCGACTTCGGACTTCCGGTTGTGCGTCTGCAACCAAAGATGCCAGTGCTCTATCCAGACCGTTCCTGTCCAAGTACCATAGACCCTTATGCCATGTGCCAGTGCCTAGTCGTCTCTCCGTTCCCTTCTCCTGAAAAGTTACCGTAGGAATATCAAAGGAAACAATACAGTTTAGATCAAGGATAATGGCGCTAATGGATATAAGATTGACAGGAAAGGAAGGAGCATGTAAGACATTAGATAGAGTGATGGAAGGAGTGCAATCAACAGTGCCTTTACCCGTAACAGGCCTGGAGGTACCATCAGCAGTCTGAATGCTTTCTGGCGGCGTTAGAGTAGAGTATTCCCGGAACTCACCTCGGGACCCCGTGACATGGCAAGATGCCCCAGAGTCCATAATCCAAGCTGGCTGAGAAACAGATGCAAGAGCACGCGGAGGTATACCGGCACTGGTTTGGGAGAAGTAAGTGCAGTAATCTCCTGTAGAGGATGGCGCCCCAGGAATGACTTGTCGTTCACCAGAACCAAGCTTTGAGCCGCGCATCTTCTCTCTCTCTCTCTCTCTCCACAAAAAAAAAATTTTTTAGCCGAACCCCGACCCCCCTCCGCAACAGTACCCCCCCGACCCCCCCAGCAGCGCAGCGCCCCCCCCCCCGACCCCTCCCCCTCCCGGAGCAGCGACCCAATTGGAAACTCTATTTGTGCACGAGAATGTATGAAAATCTCATGTAGTGCTCCCAATATTCGAGTATAGTGGCCTGTCTAAACAACAGGAGCAACCACTCAAATAATCATCTCGCATCTTCAGTGACGTTTTTCACTCCGCTCCCCTCTGACAAATGCTTATTTGTTGGTAGTCACTTCGTAGATCTACCTTGGAGAAGACGTCGAGCACACTCGGTTAATTTAATAGGTCACCCACTTGCGACATTGAAAACTTGTAGCCAATCATGATTTGTTAACGTCATACAGACTCACTATTTTCCTAATATTCCTCCTCTTGTAAAGAACTCAACCGAGAGTTCTTTTACTTCAAGTTCTCTACCTTCTCTTGAAGGATTTTGTCCTCACGTGGACTTATACAGTAGTAATGACAAAGTTTGGCAAACTTACCCTGAGAACAAGATCAATGTCTTGCAAGGTGTCACACATGGTTGGTACTCCTTTAGGAAACTCCTACGGAAGAATACCACGATACTCATTGAGGATCATTTGTCCTTCCACTGTAATCACTCTTCCTTTTGTCGACTCTTCGTCCTTTTTGCTTTGCTTCACTTTCAAGTCATGCATCCCTTGGACCTCCTTAAAGTATGCTTTTGCTTCCTTCATGGAAACCATCAAGGATAAAAAGCCTTCCTCTTCTCTTGTAAATTTGCTCCGGGTAATTTTCTATGATGGCATAAATTTGTACTTACACTCCATCATTCACCATCTAATACATGTTATCACTCTAATATGTGTTGTCGCACTCGTCGCACGTCGGGCCAACATTGAACTGTCATGGCCTTCCAAACAACTTATATCAAACATCGAAGCGTCGGGCCATCACATAGTAAATCTCATCTCTATAAGCGATGATGGAGAAAGGAACTCGATACCTCTCAGTCACCTTGTTGCTTGACACTTTTAGAACCCTTCCTATGGAATACGGGTCGGCTGATAATGTTTACTTGTCTGTCGTTGTCGATTATGATCCCAAATTTTCTGTTCTTGATGGTACAATGGGTTCAGAACATGTTGTCATTTTGTGCGGAATTATCGTGCATGGGTGTTAGCACGATCTTCATTGTCACACCATGGAGCACCTCTTCCTTTATAGATTCCTCCCTATGACCACTACGTTGATGAGCGTAATTATCGTTGAACTGCTCTCTGCCATCGTAAAAATCGTTCCTCCCGCAGTCACCATATCAAGCTCCAATGATACGCCAATCATCGGGGTCCATCGTCTAGGCGACATATCAACGCCTCTATCGTCATCGCGACCCCTCATGACGAGATCATCATACTCCTCCTTTCTTGTGCTAGATGAATCAATACGAGTCCTTAATGGACGATTATCTCATGCCAATACGTGACCATCTCCCAAGAGGTCACATATTGTCACGCCCCGCTCCCAGAATACGACGAGCCGGGTACGTAACAGCATCCCCAGGCTACGCGACATACGAATACTCTAGTATCCATATTCGCGATTGTCGCCCGTAAGGTTCTAGGATAGGTTCATTTCAGGTCATCCTTGCAAAAATAAAATTAATATTATTCAAAGGACATTCTGAAAACTATAAATTGAGATGGATTATTCTACCCAATACAACTATTAACCCAATACAATCATATATTATATACCTGAACTGATGATGAGAAGATCTGTTTTCATTATAATTCCCTCCAATCGTCCCATCTCGTTCTTGTTCTCCAGCTTCTCTCCAATGTAATAGTAGCTCCTTGGTCTACAAATCTAGTGAACAATACTAGGTCGTCAAACGACATGCAAGCCCTCAGTCAAGGACGAGAAAATAAAATAAATAAATTGAGAATTTCTGAGATGATCGGGTTTTCAGAATTCTAAAGTAAAGAAATTAAGAAATTAATTCAGAGGGATTATTACGTTAACTTAAAATATGATTGTGACTAGATTCTATTCTCGTGAATTCCTCGGCGTTCGTTCTACGACCAAATCCTAGTAATTCACAATTAGCGACTACCACCACAGTCACAACAACCTAAATTCACTACCACAATCATAGTCAAATTTTCCTATAAATGATGCAGTTTAGAGAACACATGTGGATCACGATCACCCTCTATTTTCTCGACAATAATCCCATTTACCCGGGACCAGGTGGTGTCTGTATTGGGTACGGCGCCTTAGATTCCGACCCCTCCACATCTTGTGGAAAACTTGTATGCATTAACTTTTAAATTCCGTTTTATTTTCGGAATTTACTGGACTGTTCTCTGTTGGTGAGCTAGGCCTCACCCCCCGACATCGCAAGGCCTTACAGATGCGGGACTACTGATCAGCTTTTACTGGTGTAATTATATTGCAGGAATTTCGATGGTTGTGATCCAGTTGTTCTCTCCCACCCTATGATGCAACTACAAACACATACAATAGTTATTAACTCCTAGGTCAAATATCTGGTTCCAACTTGATTACCATCTCGTATGTCAAAGACAGTACGCCATATGGTAATCTCTGTTGGTAGGAGATTATCCAACTTATTACCATCTCGTGTCGAAACAACACGCCATATGATAGTAATTGTTGGCAAGGAACTGTTCTTTCAACTTACCTTACCATCTCGTGTGTCAAGGACAACACGCCATATGATAAAGTTCTAGTTGACTAGAAACTGGATATAACTTAGATTATTCAATTAGGTTTTTCTAATTCTGAAACTTTCTAAATTTGACTAACTCTCGAAATTATTGAAAATTTCGGCAGAGTCTCCTTTGTATTTATTGACTCCGGAATTTTACAATAGACAAAAGTATAATAATCGGGTACGCCGACCCCTTCGGTGGAGCAACCCTCAACACCGGAACCACGCAATATATAATAACTGGATACACCGACCCCTTCGGTGGAACAACTCAACACCGGACCACGCAATATAATAGAGAGAGATGCAAGATAAAGCTTCCTTACCTTAGCGAGCAAGGAGGCGTGCAATTTATACTTGATTTTCATAAGCTTTATCTAAACACTAAATAAGTCAAAGACGATATGGATCATTAGAATTAAAACGGTGCTAAGAAACTCAATATTTACTATATGCTACATTTAGCTTATTAAGGATATAAGAAAAGCAATTTTAAAACTTGGAAAGTTAACACGTAGTTAACCTAGTAAACCGGTATTCAAAAATACCCATTCTAACCATGATTTTGTGATAAAGAGGGTCAATTAAGCACAAATTAATTTCTGGACAGATTTATAATAAATTCATAAACCTTGTTTTGAAGATACTTATATGTACTTTCATGAAAGACAACCACATATTGGACCAAGTACTTTTGAAATTAGTATGCATGTATCTATATGTGAACTTGCATGGAAAGCCACTCTAAAGATGTATCCTAACAAATTAATCTTGTTAAAGTGCAATGATTGCATATAATATGAATATGGACATAGTTGAAATGCATGTTCAAATTATGATTTCCTCATTCCAAGTTAACATATGCAACTACAATCCATGCAAAAAAATGTGGAAACCATATACATGTGATTATTGCAAACCCCAAAATTGATGTAGAGTGTTCGTGAATAACCTTCTATTAAATATTAGACTCAAAGGTCCATCACATTATTCAAAATGATAATAATTCCAGAATTTTAATTAATTAAAATGGCATGAAAATAACAAGAAAGGTTGTGGAGAGCTTGCCTATGTTATTCACAAAAATTTTCCGAATTCGAAGAGTACGTTCTTGTTGTGTCCTAAACCTTGTGTCCAATATGTACATGGTTGTGTCCATACCAAATTTTAAGCCTAAATTGTATTACATTTTTCATGATGTTGGATTTATCACGAATTTCAAAGAATTTCAGAACATAAATCATAATATTACAAGAAAATAAATGGTCAACATGAACAAATTCAAGAGGAGGAAGGAGAGGGCTTGCAGTTCTAATTGTAAGCAACATAACCTAATATATAGAGAGTCAAAATACCCAAGGATCTTATACATAAGCCTATAGTTAAAATTAAACAATTTTGTGACTTAAAAGTTCTTCATAATCATGCGTGTAAGTGTAAGGTGCACTTGTGATGCTGACATTTATAGAATGTGCAACACATACTAATTAGAACAAGAAATGAAAACCATACGTGTTTGATCAATTCCCAAATTAACATGATACGTGAACATGTATTCGGCCTTAATCAAGGTTACCCAAGAGATTTAAAGTCTATGACAAGCCTAAAACTTGATACCTATGCCTCCTAATGTCCGGTGTCCAAAATATACTAGTTTTGACTAGGTAGCGGTAAAATGCCTCAAACATTGGTATAAAATAATTATGGACAGAATCGTACGTGTCGAAAAACACATATAAAACATAAATACCTATATAACTTCATTTAAACTAGACCAAGTATTTCAAGTTTATGTATAGGTGATATCAACAATTAATTTACATATGAATTAGGAGTTTGATGAGCTAAAAATGTAAACATACAATTTGATAGAAAGATTATTAACATATACAAAATTAGAATATAAATTCATTAGAAATTAATACTGACACCCATATATTTCTATATGAATCGACTCCTAGATTCATGTCCATATATTCTATGTTCCATGTCAATTACTTTTTAATTTTAATAACCAAAATCAGAATATAAATTCCTAGTGTCAAACAAGAAATCATTATTGAATTGAACCAAATATGAGAAGGAATGAGGACTTGCCTTGAGGAAATTGATTTGGGGGATTAGGGCTTTGGGACTTGGATGTCCTTCTTCTTCAAACATCTCTCTTCTTCTTCTTCTTCTTCTTTCTTCTTCTCCATTTCCTTTTGAAGAAAAAGGGGGTTAGGGTTTGATTTTGATAATGGAAATGAAGATGATGATAGAGATGGTGGTGATGGAGTTGGAGATGAGAGGGGGGTGGTCGGCGACGTGGACGGCCGGGGGTGACGCCGGCGACGGGCGTGGGTGGCCAGCGGGGTGGCCGGCCGGTCGGCTGCAGTGGAGTGGCGGTGGTGGCGAGCGCGGCTCAGCCGGCTGGAGAGAGATGGAGAGGGGAGAGATGAGAGAGAGAGAGAGAGAGAGATGAAGATGGGAGGAGGAGACCGAGAGGGAGAGAGGGAGTGCCGAGAGGGAGAGGGGGAGTGGCTCGGTTGAGGGGTGCTCCCTCTCTCTCTCTATTATATTCTTCTTTTCCTTTTAACAAAATAAATAAAAGCAATATGGAGACACATGTCCCCTTTGAGTACATGCATGGAGACACCTAGCATGGCTAGGTGTCCATGCATTTGAAATTACATAAATTGTAAAAGGTTTCAAATGCAAATATAAAATAATACTTCATGTAATTATAAATAATTTTGAAAAAAAAAAAAAAACTTGAATATTTTAAATAAAATATTTATAATTATATGTATAAAATTTTGGGTTATGACACTCTACCCACCTTACAAAAATTTCGTCCTCGAAATTTAAATTCAAAGATAAGCTTCTAAAATAATTATAGAGAAAACAGAATTCTACCCACTTTACAAGGATGAAGTAATAATTTAAACGAAATATTTTCAAATCATATTCAATAAAAGTTTTATGAAAATTTGGAAAGTATGGAAATACTTGAAACCATCAATATTATTGAAACTCCATAAAATCAATAAAATTGTCAGATACCACAACCGGGTATGTTCTACAGAATCAAAACCATATCCCTCATCTGTCGTTTTCCTGTCGTGATAAGTAATCTTGTGCCTCGCCATTGCGCGTATGGCTGCAATCAAGATACCGCTTCACTATCAGGATTCATGGCTGCACTTTCTTGCTACCACGCCATTGAATGAGTAGGAATTATGATTGTGAAGTAGCTTTACAGGTCATGATATTCTTAGTAATCCAAATATATTCAAAAGCAATACTTAATTTTCAACATCTTGATTACTTTATCATAGTATCAAAAGAAATATGTAATATACATAAATAAACTCATATATCTAATATTATCAAAAGACCACATGTTACTTTAAATTATTCAGGTCAATGAATTTCAAATCCAAACGGTAGTAAAACAAAGTCAAAATCTAAGTATCAAATTTTGAAATCCATCACGGAAAGTAATCATGTCATGATCCCCGAAATTTTATTAACTTCTTGAATCATGTTTAGAGAATATGTGCCTCGCCAATTTGGATGGCCAGTCCGAATGGCTGCAACAACTTCTCGTTTCACAATTCAATTGAAAGATTTTGTATTCTGGACATAATAAACAAATTTTCATTCATATGAAATTCAATTTCAGAAAGTCCAATAAAATATTGTTTCACAAGAAATCCAATAAAATACTAAGTGGGAAATACATATCTAGATATTTAGATGGAAGACGATTCCCCAAAACTCGGGGATACTGCTGGAATGGAATTGGATTAAAAGAGAAGATACAATTCTAGATTCAAATTGGCAAACCTTGGATAAAACAAGATAATTGAGAAATTTAGAGAGAAAGCTGAGAATTTGTAAAGATAGATATATGAAATTTGATAAGGATGGGGACGAGTCAAGATTTAGGGATGGATAAAAATCAAAACTGAGGAGTCGAGCTATACTTTAGAAGTTATTATTATATATATATATATATGTATATCATGTCTATACCTCAAACAAGATACTACTAGTACTAAAGTACCAATATCCCTTCTAAGCTATATTTGTATATATTTCAATCCTACAGGACATAATATACCCACTCTAAATAGAAGTCCGTAGTCCTCATTGGCCTATTGGATTGACAGTCCTTATTTTCTTTACTACTACTAATTATACATAGTTCTAGATAAATCAAGTCTTAAGATTTACTAAGGATACCTAGTACAAGATCCTTAAGAATTTTTTTTTTTTTTTTAGCTCTTTTACCAATGTACTCTTAATAAGAATACTCGTCTAATCTCTATAATTCATTTTAACAAAATTTCGAGACATATCTATCCTTATACTACCCATGGCTTCCTGAATATCATATATTCCTGTAATGGCAATCTCAATTTAGGATTCCTAATTATATGAAATCACTATAGAACATCCATTAAGTAAGGACCTATAGGACAACGGAATGAAACACAATCTAGGGATGAAACTTGTGCAATATTCCCTAACCTACGGTTCTTTGTAGACTTTTCCTAAGAATGTCTTAGGTTTATAGCTTACTTATATAGGTCTCCTTAAAACTTGGCCTGCATCATATCCTAGATTTTCCAAATAAAACTCCAAGTTAGTACCTTCCACAAGTATCCCAAATAAAAGCATAATAGGTAGGTCAAATAGCATAGCAAATGATACTAATCTATGCAGTATCATTAATTCTTCCTACTATTTCCGATAGTGCCTATCCTCAGGTAATTATTCTTAAGAGAATCTCTAGGGTGTGATTGAAATCTAGGTTTTAACCTATATAAATTTCTAATACTTTTAACCTTAACCTACCCCTTTACCCTGTACTTTCCATTCTTTGCAGACCTGCATGGGCCACCACTAAAAGACGTGTCACGCCCCGCTCCCAGAATACGACGAGCCGGGTACGTAACAGCATCCCCAGGCTACGCGACATACGAATACTCTAGTATCCATATTCGCGATTGTCGTCCGTAAGGTTCTAGGATAGGTTCATTTCAGGTCATCCTTGCAAAAATAAAATTAATATTATTCAAAGGACATTCTGAAAACTATAAATTTGAGATGGATTATTCTACCCAATACAACTATTAACCCAATACAATCATATATTATATACCTGAACTGATGATGAGAAGATCTGTTTTCAATATAATTCCCTCCAAGTCCCATCTCGTTCTTGTTCTCCAGCTTCTCTCCAATGTATAATAGTAGCTCCTTGGTCTACAAATCTAGTGAACAATACTAGGTCGTCAAACGACATGCAAGCCCTCAGTCAAGGACGAGAAAATAAAATAAATAAATTGAGAATTTCTGAGATGATCGGGTTTTCGGAATTCCAAAGTAAAGAAATTAAGAAATTAATTCAGAGGGATTATTACGTTAACTTAAAATATGATTGTGACTAGATTCTATTCTCGTGAATTCCTCGGCGTTCGTTCTACGACCAAATCCTAGTAATTCACAATTAGCGACTACCACCACAGTCACAACAACCTAAATTCACTACCACAATCATAGTCAAATTTTCCTATATAATGATGCAGTTTAGAGAACACATGTGGATCACGATCACCCTCTATTTTCCCGACAATAATCCCATTTACCCGGACCAGGTGGTGTCTGTATTGGGTACGGCGCCTTAGATTCCGACCCCTCCACATCTTGTGGAAAACTTGTATGCATTAACTTTTAAATTCCGTTTTTTTCGAAATTTACTGGACTGTTCTCTGTTGGTGAGCTAGGCCTCACCCCCGACATCGCAAGGCCTTACAGATGCGGGACTACTGATCAGCTTTTACTGGTGTAATATTGCAGGGATTTCGATGGTTGTGATCCAGTTGTTCTCTCCCACCCTATGATGCAACTACAAACACATACAATAGTCTATTAACTCCTAGGTCAAATATCTGGTTCCAACTTGATTACCATCTCATATGTCAAAGACAGTACGCCATATGGTAATCTTGTTGGTAGGAGATTATCCAACTTATTACCATCTCATGTGTCGAAACAACACGCCATATTGTAGTAATTGTTGGCAAGGAACTGTTCTTTCAACTTACCTTACCATCTCGTGTGTCAAGGACAACACGCCATATGATAAAGTTCTAGTTGACTAGAAACTGGATATAACTTAGATTATTCAATTAGGTTTTCCTAATTCTGAAACTTTCTAAATTTGACTAACTCTCGAAATTATTGAAAATTTCGGCAGAGTCTCCTTTGTATTTATTGACTCCGGAATTTTACAATAGACAAAAGTATAATAATCAGGTACGCCGACCCCTTCGGTGGAGCAACCCTCAACACCGGAACCACGCAATATATAATAACTGGGTACACCGACCCCTTCGGTGGAACAACTCAACACCGGACCACGCAATATAATAGAGAGAGATGCAAGATAAAGCTTCCTTACCTTAGCGAGCAAGGAGGCGTGCAATTTATACTTGATTTTCATAAGCTTTATCTAAACACTAAATAAGTCAAAGACGATATGGATCATTAGAATTAAAACGGTGCTAAGAAACTCAATATTTACTATATGCTACATTTAGCTTATTAAGGATATAAGAAAAGCAATTTTAAAACTTGGAAAGTTAACACGTAGTTAACCTAGTAAACCGGTATTCAAAAATATCCATTCTAACCATGATTTTGTGATAAAGAGGGTCAATTAAGCACAAATTAATTTCTGGACAGATTTATAATAAATTCATAAACCTTGTTTTGAAGATACTTATATGTACTTTCATGAAAGACAACCACATATTGGACCAAGTACTTTTGAAATTAGTATGCATGTATCTATATGTGAACTTGCATGGAAAGCCACTCTAAAGATGTATCCTAACAAATTAATCTTGTTAAAGTGCAATGATTGCATATAATATGAATATGGACATAGTTGAAATGCATGTTCAAATTATGATTTCCTCATTCCAAGTTAACATATGCAACTACAATCCATGCAAAAAAATGTGGAAACCATATACATGTGATTATTGCAAACCCCAAAATTGATGTAGAGTGTTCGTGAATAACCTTCTATTAAATATTAGACTCAAAGGTCCCTCACATTATTCAAAATGATAATAATTCCAGAATTTTAATTAATTAAAATGGCATGAAAATAACAAGAAAGGTTGTGGAGAGCTTGCCTATGTTATTCACAAAAATTTTCCGAATTCGAAGAGTACGTTCTTGTTGTGTCCTAAACCTTGTGTCCAATATGTACATGGTTGTGTCCATACCAAATTTTAAGCCTAAATTGTATTACATTTTTCATGATCTTGGATTTATCACGAATTTCAAAGAATTTCAGAACATAAATCATAATATTACAAGAAAATTAAATGGTCAACATGAACAAATTCAAGAGGAGGAAGGAGAGGGCTTGCAGTTCTAATTGTAAGCAACATAACCTAAATATAGAGAGTCAAAATACCCAAGGATCTTATACATAAGCCTATAGTTAAAATTAAACAATTTTGTGACTTAAAAGTTCTTCATAATCATGCGTGTAAGTGTAAGGTGCACTTGTGATGCTGACATTTATAGAATGTGCAACACATACTAATTAGAACAAGGAAATGAAAACCCATACGTGTTTGATCAATTCCCAAATTAACATGATACGTGAACATGTATTCGGCCTTAATCAAGGTTACCCAAGAGATTTAAAGTCTATGACAAGCCTAAAACTTGATACCTATGCCTCCTAAATGTCCGGTGTCCAAAATATACTAGTTTTGACTCGGTAGCGGTAAAATGCCTCAAACATTGGTATAAAATAATTATGGACAGAATCGTACGTGTCGAGAAAACACATATAAAACATAAATACCTATATAACTTCATTTAAACTAGACCAAGTATTTCAAGTTTATGTATAGGTGATATCAACAATCTTAATTTACATATGAATTAGGAGTTTGATGAGCTAAAAATGTAAACATACAATTTGATAGAAAGATTATTAACATATACAAAATTCAGAATATAAATTCATTAGAAATTAATACTGACACCCATATATTTCTATATGAATCGACTCCTAGATTCATGTATATTCTATGTTCCATGTCAATTACTTTTTAATTTTAATAACCAAAATCAGAATATAAATTCCTAGTGTCAAACAAGAAATCATTATTGAATTGAACCAAATATGAGAAGGAATGAGGACTTGCCTTGAGGAAATTGATTTGGGGGATTAGGGCTTTGGGACTTGGATGTCCTTCTTCTTCAAACATCTCCTTCTTCTTCTTCTTCTTCTTCTTCTCCATTTCCTTTTTGAAGAAAAAGGGGGTTAGGGTTTGATTTTGATAATGGAAATGACGATGATGATAGAGATGGTGGTGATGGAGTTGGAGATGAGAGGGGGGTGGTCGGCAACGTGGACGGCCGGGGGTGACGCCGGCGACGGGCGTGGGTGGCCAGGGGTGGCCGGCCGGTCGGCTGCAGTGGAGTGGCGGTGGTGGCCTCCGGTGGTGGCGGGCGCGGCTCAGCCGGCTGGAGAGAGGTGGAGAGGAGGAGAGATGGAGAGAGAGAGAGAGAGAGATGAAGATGGGAGGAGGAGACCGAGAGGAGAGAGAGGGAGTGCCGAGAGGGAGAGGGGAGTGGCTCGGTTGAGGGGTGCTCCCTCTCTCTCTCTATTATATTTTCTTTTCCTTTTAACAAAATAAATAAAAGCAATATGGAGACACATGTCCCCTTTGAGTACATGCATGGAGACACCTAGCATGGCTAGGTGTCCATGCTATTTGAAATTACATAAATTGTAAAAGGTTTCAAATGCAAATATAAAATAATACTTCATGTAATTATTATAAATAATTTTGAAAGAAAAAGAAAACTTGAATATTTTAAATAAAATATTTATAATTATATGTATAAAATTTTGGGTTATGACACATATGTTGCTCACCCGTGACGTCGTTTATGGATCTCAAACCGATTTTCTCGATGGTTTCTGAAAATCTACTGCCTGCTCAACTCGTCGGACGCATAGATTCAATTCCCGCAAATAGACTTTGAAGTGAAGAACCACCGCAAAGAGGCCTTTAATTGTGTGCATTTGTTAGGAAGAATTTGTCCATCGTTACTATCGTTGGTTTTAGACATGTCTCGCAACACGTTAAGACTCTCATACGAACCGATAGACTCTGACACCAACCGACACATCACGTATACGTCGATCACTGAAGCCAAGTTACAAGAACTTTCACCAAAATTCTTGAGCAACTTTCATCAAATCAAATCCATAAAAACATAATTATCCTCTTCTACAAAGTTCTATTTATAAGAAGAAAAAAAACTACCATAAACCCTAAAAAACTAAACATAATCAAACTAGAAAAGCAATAAAAGATAAATATGAATTTTAAATACAAAATTACATCCAAATCTTTCCAAAAACTATTCTAAAAGATTCGGCAAAGATTTGATTAAAATCCATGACTATCAACCCAAAGTAGACTTTGAACTTATTTTTGGGTAGTTCTTTCACATCTTGAATATCTTCACGTACGTATTAAAACAGTTGTTGAAAGAGGGAGCTGAAAATAAAACCAAGAAATGAAGCATGCAACACCTCTTTGCTCCTTGGTGACCTGTAAGAGTTCCAGATGTTAGCATTTGCAACCTGAACTTGAAAATCTAATGGCACGCTTTGATGTATAATACTTTTGAGTCTAGGTACTGAAATGCTGCATAAAGGCATTCTGAGCAGATTGCGCCTTCAAATGACAAGATACTGAGTTCATCATCTTTTTGTTGTAGTTTCAAACATTTCATCCCAAGGCCTAATATATGTATCCTTGGAGACTATATGCTTACCCTGTTTTTGAAGTGATCGGCTGAACGCTCTTGGAGCACAAGTCAGGTTGTCGAACGATGTAAATTTCATCGCCTCTGCTGTTTTCCTTGTACGAATCCTGATTGCGATGCCAAGTCCACAACGCATATGTTGCATTGACAACCTGCACAAAGAAGTTGCCCAAGTTCAAGAAATCACAGAATCTTATCATGCTAGCAGTTCTAATTGTTAAGAGACTAGAATTGTAAACCTCTATAATTCCATGTCCAAAGCTGCTTTCCCTGAACGCGCTCCATTCTGGTTGCTGATCCCAGCAAAATTTCCCCTTCGCAGGGCCAGTAGAGAAATTCAGATGGCAGACTCCTCCGAACTCAGGGATGTTGTCACTCTGTGAAGGGCATTTCCCGGGATCATCTGCAAACTCGGTGTCTATTTTCTCAATGTTTCCACCGTCTCCTACAGTTATGTACACTGGTCCACAAGGATCCAAGCTATAGTTATAGACTCTGTTCATCCGCTCGTAAGCATGAACCTGACGAAGAACTTTCATGATGTGGACAAACTATCTAAAAGAAAACTAAACATGTTCAAAGTTTTCTAGTTTATGACAAACTAACA